>CM055069.1:7813009-7866550 GCA_029204045.2 Tillandsia leiboldiana | reverse complement strand
CTGCGGCGCCAGGAGGAGGATGGCAAACGCCCGGAGGAAAATTGGAGCGGATGAGAGGTACTGAGCAGAGGAATCTGCGGCACGCCAGGCGGCGACTTCGTTCGACCTCATCTCAGATCGCCCCGTTGACGGCATCGGAGCAAAAGGAGCTCACGGACGTTAGCTTATGTCAGCCAGTTCCGCCTCCGCGTTTCGCCGGGCAGAGTTCTGAGCCTGGGAAGTAGAAAACTGGATTTCAGCAATAGAAAAGTTATTTGAGAGCTGTTTATTAAGGAAAAGCATCAGGTGTATTTAGCTACACATTCCGAGGGTGACGCAGAAGAGACTTGGTGGCGTCGTGTCCGCCCCCCGGGACCGCCAGGAGCATCAGGTGATGTCTGGCAGGAGTTCCACGCTTTGCTACTGGGGCCTACTTCCCAGACAGTGCAAAGCAGAAGCTTGAGGGGGATCTCCGGCGACTGCAGCAGGGTAGCCGACCCCTTCCGGACTACATCGAGAGTTCCAGCGCTTATTGAGCAGCGTGCCGCATGTTGCACCCGATGAGGCCAGAGAGAGTGGACCTGCCGAGCGAGGGCTGCACCGGATTTATCACCTGGTTCATTCACACCGATCGTTGATCTGGACGCAGCCATGGAGAGTGCCCACGGTGGGGTCTCTCGAGGGCGGGTGATCATGGCAGAGGGGCGGGGCGCCAGGGACTAGTTGCGGGGAGAAGCGCCCCGCACAGCAGGATTCTGGACAGACGAGCAGACCGCGGCCCCCGAGGCCGCCTCAGATCCCGCCTCGAGGCCGCGGGGCACAGAGAGAGGAGACAGAGATCGGGGGCTCCCGGCCTCCTAGGCAGCAGCAGCAGCAGTAGAGCCGCACTGATAGTTGTGTGATTTGCGGCGGACCCCCGCCACCCAGCAGTGTGATCAGCGGCAGGGCCGATGTTACCGGTGTGGGCAGGCAGGGCACAGATCGTGGTCTTGTCCTAGAGCGGGGTTCATCAGCAGCGTCGGCAGCTTTGGTTCTTCCTCCACCGCCCTTTCTGACGGGGCGGATCCTCGACAGGTTTTGGCCAGGGGGATAGGGCCACTTCGTCGCAGCAGCTCGGGACAGGCGACCACCCCGAGCGGCAGGGTGTACACCGCACAGGTCGATGATGCGGGGGCAGCTGGCAGTGGTGGCAGGTATTATCCTTATCTCCTCTACTCGCACTAGAGCTTTATTGATATCGGAGCATCTCATCATTCATCAGTAGGACATTTGCATTCATGCAGGGCTAGATAGGACCGTTATCTTGTGCTCGTGAGGTTCAGGTACCGATCATGTTCTACACGTTGATGAGTGTTGTTGGTCCTGCCCTGTGCAGTTAGGGGGCCTTGGATTTTACCTGTTGATCTTTTGGTCCTTCGCCAGCTCCGGGATTTCGACGTAGTTTGGGGATGGATTGGTTGACTCAGTATTACGCTGCTATTGATTGTCGAGAGAGGACTGTGACCTTAGGGAGCCGGGTCAGGTGGAGTATGTTTTCAGAGGTTGTCAGAGTACGCTGTTTGCAGCGACGATCTCTTCTGCTAGAGCCCGACAGCTGATGAGTCGTGGTTGTGTTGCTTTCTTAGCTACTGTTGTAGAGGCGCTACGGCGATGCCTGGACTCGAGGACATTCCTATCGTCCGAGAGTATCCAGATGTGTTCCCCCGAGCTATCGTCTATGCCGCCGGATCGAGAGATGATTGAGTTGTGATTGACGTGGTTCTGGAACCACGAATCTCTAAGGCACCCTACAGAATGGCACCAGCAGAATGAGAGAGTTAAAGGGCTCAGCTCCAGGATCTCATGGATCGCGGTTTGTTCGTCCTAGTGTTTCTCCTTGGGGAGCCCCGATTCTTTTTGTGAAGGAAAAAGGACGGGTCACTTAGGCTTTGTGTGGATTACAGAGAATGAATAAAGTGACCGTCAAGAACAAGTATCCACTTCCTCGGATTGATGATTTATTTGATCAGCTTCAGGGAGCCACGGTTTTCTCGAAAAATAGATCTGCAGTCCGGTTACCACAGCTGAGGGTGAGGGCCGAGGATGTGTCCAAGACGGCGTTTAGGTCTCGGTATGGGCATTACGAGTTTACAGTGCTACCTTTTGGTTTGACGAATGCCCCGGCTGCGTTCATGGATCTGATGAACCGAGTCTTTCAGCCGTACTTGGACCGTTTTGTGGTGGTTTTCATTGATGACATCCTGATTTACTCCCGTAGCGACTTTGAGCACGAGGAGCACTTGAGGTTAGGCTGCAGCTTCTGAGGAGAGAAGAAGCTGTATGCGAAGTTAAAGAAGTGCGCTTTTTGGCTTTCTGGAGGTTTCTTTTCTAGGCCACATTGGTTCAGCCGCAGGAGTGGCAGTGGACCGCGAAGATAGTTTCAGTTCGGGATTGGCCTAGACCTACGACGGTGACGGAGATTCGGAGCTTCTTGGGCCTTGCGGGCTACTACCGTCGTTTTGTTGAGGGCTTTGCGAAGCTCTCTACCCCCCTCACAAGATTGACCAAGAAAGGGGTAAAATTTGTATGGACAGAGCAATGCCAGCAAAGCTTCGAGGAGTTGAAGCAGAGGTTGATTTCCGCACCAGTTCTTGCACTACCAGTTATGGGAGAGGGGTACGTGATTTACAGTGATGCCTCCCACAGCGGCCTTGGTTGCGTGTTGATGCAGCATGGTAGGTGATTGCCTACGCTTCTCGCCAGTTTAAAGGATTATGAGAGGAATTACCCTACGCATGACCTTGAGCTCGCTGCTGTGGTTTTTTCCTTGAAGCTCTGGCGGCACTATTGTATGGAGAGCGTTGTGAGATCTTCACCGATCATCAGAGCTTGAAATACCTGTTCACCCAGAAAGAACTCAATCTAAGGCAGCGCGGTGGCTTGAGCTTTGAAGGATGATGACTTGAGCATTCTCTATCATCCGGCAAGGCCAACGTGGTTGCGGATGCGTTGAGCAGGCGTTCAGGGCAGACCCTGAGCATGCTTATTACCCAGCAAAGACCACTGAGAGAGCAGCTGAGGAGTTGGATTTAGAGATTGTGTCCCCAGGGGACTCTGCGAGACTTATGTCAATGGTTTTGCAGCCCACTCTGCTGGATAGGATCAGACAAAAGCAGAGTGGGACCCCTATCTCCTGAGGGTTCGAGACCAGATGCAGCTTGGTCAGGGTAGGGACTTTTCTGTGGATGCCGCGGGAGTACTCCGGTACAGGGACCGCATTTGTGTGCCTGTGGATTTGGATATTAGAGAGCTGATCCTGAGGGAAGCTCACTATACACCTTACACCCTCCATCCTGGGGGAACTAAGATGTATAGGGATTTAAAGGCACATTTTGGTGGCAAGGCATGAAGAGGGATATTGGTAGGTTTGTGGCCCACTGTCTAACTTGCCAGCAGGTTAAAGCGGAACACCTGGTTCCCGCAGGCAAGTTACAAAGCCTACCAATCCCTGAGTGGAATGGGATTGTGTCACCATGGACTTTATTGTGGGTCTGCCGAGGACTCAGAGTGGAGCTGATGCTATTTGGGTGATCGTGGATCGATTGACTAAATCAGCCCACTTTTTGCCGATTCAGTCAGGTTGGGCCTTGGAGAGATTAGCGCAGTTATACCTTGACGAGATTGTGAGGCTTCACGGTGTGCCAGCATCTATTGTATCCGATAGGGACCCCAGGTTTACCTCTCAGTTTTGGAGGAGCTTGCAGATGGCTTTGGGGACCCAGCTTCAGTTCAGCACCGCCTTTCACCCACAGACCGACGGACAGTCTGAGCGAACTATTCAGACTCTGGAGGACATGTTGAGGGCTTGTGTCCTGAGCTTTAGCGGTAGTTGGGATCGACATTTGAGATTAGCTGAGTTTGCCTACAACAATAGCTTCCAGGCGAGTATCCAGATGGCGCCCTATGAAGCATTGTATGGTAGGAAATGTCGATCGCCTCTTTGTTGGAGTGACGTGGGTGAAAGGAAAACTTTGGGGCCAGATTTGCTTTTGGACGCCGAGGATAAAGTCAAGGTTGTTCGACGCCACTTGGTCACTGCTCAGAGCCGGCAGAAGAGCTACGCCGATAAGAGGCGGCGAGACTTGGAGTTCCAGGTGGGGGATCATGTGTTTCTGAAAATCT
Organism: Tillandsia leiboldiana; assembly: GCA_029204045.2. Classification (NCBI taxonomy): domain Eukaryota; kingdom Viridiplantae; phylum Streptophyta; class Magnoliopsida; order Poales; family Bromeliaceae; genus Tillandsia; species Tillandsia leiboldiana. The sequence continues at coordinate 7,862,410 of CM055069.1, read as the reverse complement.
CGCCGTCTCGAGGGATTCGACGCTTTGGGGTGCGCGGGAAGCTGAGCCCGCATTTTATTGGACCATTTGAGGTTTTGGAGCGTATCGGACCTGTCGCCTATCGGGTTGCCCTACCGCCGTGTCTGGCCGGTACTCATGATGTTTTCCATGTATCTGTCTTGAGGAGGTATGTTTATGATCCCTCTCACGTTGTGGACTTCACTTCTTTGGAGCTGGACGAGGAGCTGCACTTCCGGGAGCGCCCGATTCGAATTCTGGCTCGAGAGACGAGAGAATTGCGAAATCGGGTCATACCTTATGTAAAGGTATTGTGGAGCCACCATGATGAGAGAGAGGCTACTTGGGAGCCCGAGGATGTGCTGAGGGCTACCTACCCGTTCTTATTCGAGACCCCCTCGTGATTTTGGAGCTTTTTGGGTTTCGGGGACGAAACCATTTGAAGGGGGGGAGAGTGTAGTGTACCGGTTTTTGTTTTGAGCTTCCTGACTCCACAAACGAGCTTTTTTGACTAAGGAAAGGTGCGAGCATGTGTATTTTCAATTTACAGCGGAGTTTGGGAGGTTCCGAGCAGCGGCGGAGGTGCGGAGGTCGAAAAGTGAGTTATCGTAGCCCTTTTGATTATTTTATTCATTTAATTTCCTTAATTAACTTTTGTTAACCCTTGCCTTTCTAGTGCTGTTGGTGGAGAGGGTGTGGTCTGAGTGTGTGTGGCTTAATTATTTGAGTGAGTGGGTGAGGTTAATTAGTGGTGAGTTGGTGGGTATTTAATTTCCTTTCACTTTATTTAACTCCCTCTCACTCTCTCTCTCGAACTCCACCTCCCCACAACCTTCTCCAAGCTAAACTTTTTGGTGGTCTGAAGCAGAGGAAGAAGAAGAAAAGGAAGGAAAGAGGAAGAAGAAGAAGAGGAAGGAAAGGTGTTCTTTACCTTTTGCCTTCGCCGCGAGGGCGTGGAGCCGACTGTGGGCGCGGCGAGCCTCGGCGAGCTGGGCTTTATTTCCTGCTGTTTCTTATGGAGTTTTGGGTTTTTGCTTCTCTTCTCTCCTCCTCTTTTCTTTTCTTTTCTTTTTGCTGCTTGTGGCTTGGAGGACTTCTTGTCCGAGGTGGCGGTGTGGTGCGAGCCGCGCTCGTGCTTTTTGCCGGCGATTTGTTGGCTGGGCTGCCGCTGCGCGGGCGCGCATGAGCGCCGCGCGCAACAGGCGCCCAGCTGCCGTTGAGGTGCAGCAGGGCGCGAGGCCTCCGGCTGCTAGTGCTCGGAGCGCTGCACCCTGGCGGGCTAGGAGGGGCGCGCAGCACCACCGACGCGCGCAGCGGCCATGCGCTGCGCGCGCAGTGCTGCTGGCCCCGCGCGGGCTGCAGGCCGCGCGCGCTGTGCGCGCGGCACTGCAGGGCCCCGCGCGGGCGGCCTTGGGGCCGCGCGGGTTGCAGGCCGCGCGCTCTGTGCGAGCGGCACTGCAGAGCCCCGCGCGGGCGGCCATGGGGCCGCGCGGGGTTGCAGGCCGCGCGAGCTGTGCGCGCGGCTCTGCAGAGTCCCGCGCGGGCGGCCATGGGCCGCGCGGGCTTGCAGGCCGCGCGCTAGGCGCGCGGACCTGCAAGGCACCGCGCGGGCGGCCATGGGCCGCGCGGGCTTGCAGGCCGCGCGCTAGGCGCGCGGGCCTGCAAGGCACAGCGCGGGCGGCCCTTGGGGCCGCCCGGCCCTGCAGGCCGCGCGCTAGGCGCGCGGCACTGCAGGGCACCGCGCGGGCACCCTTGGGGCCGCGCGTTGGTGCGCGGCACTGCAAGGCGCCGCGCGGGCAGCCCTTGGGCCGGGCGATGCTGCCGGCCGTGCGGGGGCTGGTTTCTTGGGGGCTTTGCGGCCGTGAGCCGCATGGGGCCATTGTTTGCGACACGCCGGTACGCCGTGGCGGATGCGCGATGGGCCTTACGCGCAACGCCCGGCGTTCGTCGTCGCCTGGTGGAGTTTTCCGCCATTTTGAGCCCGGTTTTGACCGCAGGCCTTTCTGATCCCTGTTTTTCACCTTTTCGCAGCTGAGGCTCGGTGTCAGCTTGGCTTTGTGATCGGTGGTGAGCGCTGTGCCGCGTGGAGTTGTGGGATCGCGCCGACACCTCCGTTTGGCGCGCGGTTTTTGCAGGTTCTTCACAGGTGGGTTGGTTTCTTTCGAAAGGATTACAAGATGCCATTTTTGTTTCCAGACACAAAGGTATGGTGACCTTGTGCTATCAGGCAAGTGCGGGTCAGTCGTGTAAGTCGCGTGTTCTGGTTTCCGACTAGGGCATGTATGATGCTCCTGGGTGTTCGCTCTGGATTACACAGCTGTATTGGAAGCCCTGGCCGAGTTACCAGCAGGGCGTTTTCCCCGGCCGAGTCACCGGGAGGGCAGTTTTTCCCTGGCCGAGCTACAGGAGGGTACCTTTCCCCGGCCGAGTTACCCGGAGGACTTTTTCCCTGGCTGAGTTACCAGGAGAGTACTTCCCTGGCCGAGATACCAGTGGAAGTTCGCCCTTGGCCGAGTTACCGGGTGGCTGCGGGGAAATGACATGTGCGGGTGGTCATTTTCATATTATGCTAGATGTCATTTAGTACATCATTGCATTGAGGCATATAGTGATAGATTTACTTACAGCTTTCATTCCAGTATTATCTATCTATCTATCTATCTGTTTTTGCCTCCAGTGGACTTGGTGGGCTACCGAGGATAGGGCATCGGTACCCACTGAGATCTGACTTTTTAGTTGATCTCACACCCGCCGTGTGTGACAGGTGTTTCTGAGGCGGCCGTTCCAGGGCCGGTACGTGCGGAGTCTTCAGACCGTGGCAAGGGCTTGGCCGACTAGTGCCTCCTGGGTCTGTAGAGTCACAGGTAGAGCTACTCGGGTATTTTTGGTTTCCCACTTTTGTACTAGATAGTGGTGGTGTACCCCTTTTTGGCAGGTAGTGGATGTTGTACCTGGACTATGTACTTAGTGACTCTTGTATGCAGTTTATTTTCTTCAGTGTTGCATCTCCTTTGCTCTGATACTTGTATGGCTAGATCCCTTTTTACAGGTTAGACGCTTCGTCTGTGCGGCAGTTTCCTTACAGGCGGCGGATCTGTTGGCGAGCCCGGGTCGCAGGCTCGACCCCGGGGCGTGACATCCTCTCTAACCACACTCCTCCTGGCCAGGTCCACGGAGGGTCATTGTCCTTTTCTCGACAATCCATGATAGCATAACGTTGGGATATCCAATCCCTATACAACCTCATATCATCATCTCGGAGCTGATGTAGGACTAACAACTCTAGGATAAAATCCAAGGTCCTACTGCACTGGGCGGGGTTGGCAACACTCATCCATGTGCTATACGTGATCTGGAACCTGATCCTCACGTGCATAAGTCATCAATCCCATCCCTAGCCCACACAAAGCTATCCATGCTCTACTAAAACACACCCAAACGGCGCCGGCATCAACATGCTCCAACTCTAATGACCAAAAGCAACTACGCCTGGTAAGACGCGTAGAGAAACTGCTGTAAAACTAAAATCCAACCATCTGTACAACTGGAAATAATGATACAATATCCATCTCCCAAATATGATCATATACAAAATCCTCTGATACAATAACCCAGAACTCAACAGTGAGGTAAACTGAAATAATACATTAGTGTACAGGCTCTCAGTACAAGTCAGATCCTCACAATACAATAGTCTCTCAAAAGTGGAAATAAAACTAGTCTACTGACTGTACTACAAATCTCCAATGTGGGGGTACAGCTACTCTCCAAAGACAGGTAGGGATCTAGCCCGCGACACTCTCGCCTCGAACAGCAACAGCAGAATCTGCAACACCCGCAAATGACTCTACAAAACAAAGGAGTGGAAAGAAAAAGGAGGGGGAGAACCCCCAACGGGTGTGAGAACTACACCAACAGGTAGTTCTCAGTGGGTATCGCCACCAAGCCTGACGGTCTGCCAACCAAGTCTACTAGAGGCATAAGATAACGATGCAGTAAAGACTGAAAAGAGAAGCTGGAGATACTCAACAGCTACCATGCCTCTATCTAAATGCTCAATGGGAAAAACCGATGAAAGATATGCAACCACTCGCACACAAGGTGCTCAATCGACCCAATCGAGCTGACTGCCACATCTGGTCCAGTCAAGCCTGCGCCTCCCTAGTATATCAACGTTGGGTGTCCAATCGGACTAACTCGCTATCGAATAATGGCACATGCAGGCTATAGTCGAAATCCACGCTCTCTCTCAGAAAGGATAGACTCAAGATCCTCAAGCATCTCGCACAACGGTCGAAGTACTCTCAACGACACGGGACCACCGTCGACCCAAACGGCTCCCAACAACACTAGAGCTGGTCTAATCACAGCTACTAGACTCCACTCGGCCCCCAGGAACGAGTGCAACAATAAAAGTATCTGCCGGAATAAACCCAATCAGTGGACAAGTAAAAACTGGCACTGCCTGTTCTGCTGTCGAACTCAAGAACTCATCTGCGGGATACAGACCGGCTTCTGACCGGCACGGTCGCATCCCAAAATAAGTAATAGACCGGCTCCTGACTGGCGCGGTCACACACTCCGGAGTGGCACTCGAGGGGAGAGACCCACATGAGTATATCACTGTAACAAGTATCACGATATAGCAGGACTGGATCACGACTCTGATCGAAGTGGGAAAATCCATCCACTAAAGAAATCCGATCTCCAATCAGATGCACAAGTAAATATCCGGTCAACCGCCCAATGTCCGCGGTCGCGGCAATACCCCACAAGTCCCCAATCTGGTACAACTACCAACACTCGGTCAACCGCCCAATATCCGCGGTCGCCGGAACACCCCACAACCCACAATCAAATCTAACCTGTCCAAGACACAAAGTCTCGACTACACTATCCCAAACCCCTGCTCGAATCCGAGCAACATGAATCACACGTCTGACTAAAAAGGAGAAAAGAAGCAAAGATGGTTTCTCCTATGTCAAGTCCCAACATGATAGTGTAGCAGTAAAAGGTGGCCTATCTAGATGTCCGTACAAACATGCAATTGTCCTCAAGAAAGATAAAAGGGAGTATAAAAAATAGTAGCTCCACAAAGGTATAATCACATGCCAAAATCACTAATCAACTACACCTGTCCATAATCCATGGTCCATCGTAAATCATTAGAGTGATACCCGCACATAGATATATCATCGTACCCTATCGAGTAATCAAATCTCATAAAAGACTATGTGCTAACATGGCATGCTAATATATCACTACTATAGTATGTCAATTCACATGATCTAGGCCATTCTCATGCTTACATCTCAATCCTATTGGTTGTACATTAATTATGCATGCTATCAATCAAAAGAGCAATATTCCCTTCGGTAAGCTTTCCTGAACCATCATCATGGATATTTAAATCTTGCAAGTTCCCATAAGTCATAACATGAATATTTATCTTGCAATTCCTTATACAATTATCATTCCTAAGCTTACCCCACGGTGGTGATGCCACATCATTGATACAACTACTGTGGTTTGAGCACATGCAGGTCTGGGTATTATTTAGGACCTTTTGATAGAGTTCCCATAAGTCATAACATGAATAGTTGTTTGTCTATGATGCATGTATCCATTTGGGATCATACAGCCGAGGATTTGGCAAGGACGACATTCAGGACACGGTAGGGACATTATGAGCTCATAGTGAGGCCAATTGGATTGACTAATGCCCTGCCGCCCTTTATGATTTGAGGAATGGTATGTTCCAGCTGTCTTGGACGGATTGGTAGCGGTATTCTCCCGGGATATTTAGAATTACCCTAGAGTGACTGGGAGCATGAGGAACACTTGTGGATGGTGCTACATGCCTGTGTGGAAGAAGCTGTATGCTGAATTGTTGAGGTGCGAGTTTTAGCTCGGGAGCCTACCTTCTTGAGCTACATTATTCTAGCCGTAGGAGCGGCGGTAGAAATCCGGCCAAAAATAGATGCTAGTTGAGATTGGCCGAGACCGACATTGATTGTTGAAGTGAAGAGCTTCTTGGACTGGGCAGTGCCAGCAGAGCGGACAAACGGATGATGAGGTTGATATCAGCGCCGATTTTAGCTTTGCCAGAGATGGGAGATGGACTTTTGAGTTTTGGTGATACCTCCCTTAGTGGCTGTGGAGTTACCGTGGGTCATCTTCGGTCAGCCCGATCGGTACTATGGTAGGACGGGCCCCTGTTTTGTTGGAAGCTTTGATCCCACAGATGAGCCTTTCAGTACGCTTATTATTTCCAGGTTTGATTGATATATCTGGACATAGGTCATGTCTGCTTGGTTATTAGTTTTGTTTATTCAGCATTATGATCGCCTTTCTAGCCAGCTTTCAGTCGCGTTCACCGACGATTTGGCCACCGTTATGGTGTTCTTTACTAGTTGAGAGGTCGACTTCGACCCGTGGGTCCGTTGGGGTTATGATAGCATGTTGAGTGACCAACAGTGGCATGAGATTGTATCTCTAGGGGTCCCTTTTGATGGTAGCCTGCGGTTGAGCAGTCCACTCGGGTGGTCTGGATCTAGAAGTGACCGAGTGAGGACCCCAGCTTGTTTGATTCTTTCTGTAGAGTACCGGTACTTCGTATAGTGTACCGACTCCGCAAGATAGCGTGGTGCGGGGAAATCGTCTGGAGCGTGTTCCGTTTGTGTTTGCAAATGAGTTCGGGTTGGTTCGGATCGACGCAGAAGCCTTTGGGTCAAAATGTGAGTTGACGGCGTCGAATTTGGAAGCCCCAGCTTGAATCAGCATTTTCAGGGCATTGCGTACCGGTACCCAAGGTTGGGTACCGGAACGGATTAGAGGGATAGCAGATAGAGAGCTTCGGATTGAGGAAATTTTGGGAAAAGTTTTCTAAGTCCCTGGGTACCGGAACTGGACAGTGCGTACCGGTACCTTAGGTGAATTTTGGCTTGAGTACCGGAACACAGAATAGGGTACCGGTACTCAATGATGGATTTATCAGAGATAGCTCTCGGGTTGAGATTTTCGTGTTTAGGTACGTACCGGTACTGGAACCCGAGTACCGGTACTCAGCCTCCAGATTTTTGTGGAAGTGAGGGTAAAAGAGTATTTTCACATCCCCAAACCACCCTTGTTGACTGTATCGACCCCTCTCTTCTCTATATAAGGACTCCTCCTCTCTTCTCAGCTGGAACCAAAGAAAAGAAAAAGAATGAGGGGAAGAAGGAGAGAAAGAAAGAGAAGGAGATTGAGAGTGAGAGGGAGTGGCTTTGAGTTCTTGATGGACACGTTCGCGCCGAATTTTGGATTTTCGATCGTGAGTGCGACAGGGAGCTTGTCCGGTTGAGGAGAGCCCGGTTGGAGCTCGTGCGCGCGCGGACACTGTGGAGGTGAGTACGATGCATTTTTTTCGAGTTTTCGGATTTTCCTCGGATTTCGGATTTTGGGCAGAGGTTGGGATTCTTGAGTTGGATCTTTCTCATCCTTTCTTTTGTTCCCTATGTGGTGTGGAGCCGCTGAGTGCCGCGAGGGCTGTTGGAGCCCTCGGGTTGCCCTGCGCATGGTGCGGAGCCGCGGAGGCGCGCGCAGGCTGTGCGTGCAGGAGTCGGGAGGTGTTGACCGTCGTGTTGACCGAGCGCAGTTGGAGCCTTGTTAGAGGCTGTGGAGAGAGCTGAGAGCTCCTAGAGGATTTTCGGGACATTCGAGAGAGGTGCGCGCGTGAGGGGTGCCGACGTGCTGTTTGTGGCAGATTTTGTCAGTGTGCAAGTCCGCACTTCACCTACTTCAGCGTTGCCTGCGGAAAGCGATCCAGGTGGGTTGGAATTTCTTCAAAATTTACGGAATGCCTTCTAATGCTATTGTATGCATGTCTAGCATGTCTAGCTTAGCTGTTTCTATAGTTGGTAAATCTGATAGTTGCCTAGAAAACTGTAGAAAAACAATCATGAGCCCCATATATTTTTAGCATGACATAGAGATGATTTGACACTAGACTGCATGGTTAGTTGGCTTTAGGATTGCATCTGAACCGTTTTAAAAATCGTCGAACCTGCTTTAATGAAAACTGAGCTTTTAAAATAGTTTTAAAATATTGAGATCGCCCGGAGGGGTTGAGTAGGTTCAGGATGCATGTGTCCTCGTGCCTGGTGGCCGAGTGGATTTTTAGAGCTCTGTGGGATGAGCTTCTAGTGCCATGAGAGAGTTTGAGCATTATTCCACTTCGGAGGCGGAATTTCCGGGCCTTCTGTGTGATAGATTGAGGTTTGATCTCCCTGGTTGGGATTGATGAGTTTATTCTGGATCATGGGTCGTGCATTATCAGATTGTGTCGTGGAGGTGGTTCTCCAACTTAGCTATGAGAGTTTGGGCTTTGGCAGATTGAGTCGTAGGGGGTTCCCCGACTTAGCCATGGGTTGTGCATTATCAGATTGTGTCGTGGAGGTGGTTCTCCAGCTTAGCTATGAGAGTTTGGGCATTTCCAGATTGATTCGTGGAGTGTTCTCCGACTGAGTTATTGTTATTTGAGCATTTGAGTTTCCGATCTGTTTCATCATGGATCATAGCCTGCATGTGCCGCTTATTGAGACAGATGAGACACGCTTTTTCCTCGGTGGGGTCGCTCCCCTCGAGTTGCCGCTCCGGATTCGATGATGATGCGCCTGATGAGGTTGCCATGCGTGGTACTGTGAAGTCCGATTGGACACCCGTCGTTGATACACGAGGGAACCTAGTTGATACACTTGGGGGCGCAGGCTTGACTGAGCCAGTTTTGGGCAGTCATTGAGATTTCAGTTATTGTGAGCACCTCGTGAGCGAGTGGATGCATAGCATGTTCTTAGATGAGTTTTCCTTTGAGCATGATACTTGAGGCATATTAGCAGTAGCGAGTGTATGCATAGCTTGTTCATAGTAGTGTTTTCCTTTGAGCATTATGTTGAGACATATTAGCTGTAGTTATTTTCCAGCTTTCCTTTTATCTATCTGCATACCTATTGTTTTGCCTCCAGTAGACTTAGTGGGCATACCGTGGATATTGGTGACGGTACCCACTGGGAACTACCTTCTGCAGTACTTCTCACACCCGCTACAGTGACAGGTTTCCAGAGGTTGCTGTTCCGGCTTGTGTTCGTGCGGAGACAGCTGATCGAGGTAAGGGCGTGACCGAGTAGTTCCTTACCAGCATTTTGAGAGTCAGAGGTAGATGTACCTTGTATTTTTGAGTTTCCACTTTTGTACTGGACAGTCTGAGAGATTTGTATTGTATTTATTTTACATAGGGTGGGAGACTATGTACTGAGCATTTATTTTATATTCAGATGTTCAGTTTTGATTTCTGTAGCTACCAGTTTTATTTCCGCTCTGATACACGTTTAGCTATAGATCTGACTTGCAGGGTAGACGCTTCGTCTGTGCGGGGGTTTCCATACAGATGGTGGATCTGTTGGCGAGCCCGGGTCGCAGTTTCGACCCCGGGGCGTGACAGATTAGGGTGGTATCAGAGCCTAGGCTATTGGTTGGACAGTAGGATGACTGTCGTGAGAGACGTAACTTTAGCGAGAGTCCTGATTAAGTCTGTACCTCCCCCAGGGGATTGGGGTGAGCGATCTTACATGTTTATTCTCTAAAGTGGTTATGTTGGCTGCAGACAACATAATGCTTTAGAATGGGTAATATGTCCTAGACTTTCGCTTGATCGGGTCGAGAGATTTCGTGGTCCTGATGTTTGGTTGGTTGCAGTTGTTTTCGATGCCTCCGAGACGTCGTGCAGCGACGAGGGCGCTTGTGGCCTTGGATGAGGAGCCCGAACAGCGGACGGCTAAATGGACAGAGCAGAGTGAGGTCCGAGAGTTACGGGTCCAGGTAGCCTAGATGTTTGAGGCGATGCGGCGCCAGGAAGAGAACATGGAGCGCATGATGCGCATGCTTGGACAGAGAGCATCCCCTGTGGTATTGCCAATAGTACCTCCGGCTGCGACATCGTCGGCTTCGACCCAGAACGCACTATTGACAGTGCAGGAGCAGCGAGAGCTTACTGATCGGATGTTGTACATCAGCCAGTTCCATCCCCTGCAGTTTTCAAGGCAGAGTTTGGAGCCTTGGGAGGCTAAGAACTGGATTGCTGCTATGGAGGAGCTATTTGAGAGTTTGTTCCTCCAGAAGAAGCATCAGCTGCATTTGGCCACGCACATTTTGGAGAAGGACGCCGAGATTTGGTTGCGTCAAGTTCGTCCTGTTGGACCACTGGGAGTGGAATTGATGACTTGGAGCGAGTTTTGTGTTTTGCTACTTGGAGTTTCCTTTCCCGACAATATGAAGCAAAAACTGGAAGAAAATTTGAGACGCCTGCAGCAAGGGAGTCGATCTCGTCAGGAGTATGTTTGCGAGTTTCTGCGACTGTTGAACAGCGTGCCCCTGTTACCCAGGATGAGACCCAGAAGGTCGATCTGTTTGAGAGAGGACTGCATAGGATGTCTATCACTTCGTGCATTCCCAGCGTGCACCGACCTTGGATGCAGCGGTTGAGCATGCTCGGTGGATTGATCGAGGATCTGTGATCATGTCTGAAAGAAACGGAGCGCCAGGGACCAGCTCCGGAGAGAGAGACGTCCAGTGTTGCCTGATTATGGAACAGTCGAATGGATCGAGACCCCCGAGGTCGCCACGATTCCAGTCTCAGGGTCGTGGGTCTCAAAGGAGACAGAGGTCGGGAGATTCTCTACAGTCGAGGCACCAGTAGCTGTGTCAGGATAAGAGTGTCTTTTGCGTTGGGCCTCATTCGCCGCCGCAGTGTGAGACTACAGACGGGGGCGATGTTTCCTTTTGGACAGTCTGGACATATTCAGGCAGAGTGCCCTAGAACAGTGCTTATGGTATTACCCCTTGCGATGACATCCCCACTACTTCTTCAGGATGAAGGAGCTCCTCCGATTTACCTCCAGACAGAGGGCAGATAGGGTTCACGATGTCGGGACAGACCGGGTGTTGACCGTCAGCATCGAGCTGATGAGTTTGAGTAGCTAGTTAAGGGCGCCTCGTAGCGGATCTCGTCTCACCAGGTGAGGTTTTCTTTATAGTCTCCAGAGTTAGAGTAGGTTTGAGGCCGACACCACTTGCGTATGTTTCAATGGAGCATTGGCAGCTTCGTACGAGCCAGAGATAGGATTGTTAGCTTGTGTACGTGAGGATCAGGTTCCAGATCACGTATGGCACAGGGATGAGTGTTTCCAGTCCTGCCCAGTGCAGTTAGGACCTTGGATTTGATCCATTGATTTGGTTGGTCCTACCTTAGCTCCGAGCTTTAGTTGTGGTATGGGATAGGGATTGGTTATCCCAGTTTTACGCTACCATGGATTGTCGAGAGGATGCCAGAGCACGACAGATGTTGATTCGTGGATGTACCGCTATTCTAGCGATTGTAGAGGAGGTGCCTACGGCGGCACCGGGAATTAAAGGATTTCTTTATCGTCGAGAGATCTCGGGTGTAGTTCACCTGAGCTGATGTTGGTGCCGCCGATTAGAGAGATTGAGTTTGAGATTGTGATTGATGCGGTTTTGGAAACCGCGCCAACCTTGGTAGCGCTTTATGGAGTATCACTGGTAAGCTGGGAGAGCTGATAGCGCAATTGCGAGATTTGATGGGTCGAGAGGTTTGTTGACCCAGTGCCACGTCGTTGAGATACGATGGTGAAGATCCGAGAGTTGGATACCTGAGTATGCTTCCACGCCGTTGATACACGGTGGTGATGCCATGCCGTTGATACACGGTAGTGATGCCACGTTGTTAATACACAATGGTGAGAGTTTTATTGTGGTTCGAGCACGGACGGGTTTGGGTTGTATTCCGGCAGTTGCTCTTTTGTGAGGCAGGTATCTGTATGGAACCATACAGCCGAAGATTGTGCCCAGATAGTGTTCAGGACCGGGTAGAGGCATTATGAGCTTACAGCGAGGTCAAGTGAATTGACTAATGCCTTGCCGCCTTTAGGATTCGAGGAATTGTGTATTCCAGTGGTATTTGGACGGGTTGGTAGCGGTGCTCGTCATGGATATTTGGAATTTATTTCCAAAGTGACATATAGAGCATGAGGAGCACTTGAGGATAATGCTGCAACTTCTGAGAGAGAAGAAGTGTATGCCAAGTTGAGAGAGTGTGCATCTTTGGCTTCGGAAGGTTTTGTTGTTAGGCCGTGTGATTCCAGCTGCATGAGTGATAGTGGACCCAACGAAGATCGGGTTTGACATACCGTTAGTGTCAGAGGTCTGAAGCTTTTGGACTAAGCAGTGCGAGCATAGCTTCGAGGAGTTAGAACTGAGGATGATACTAGCATCGATGTGGATGATTGCCAGTGATAGAAAGGGATTTGGGTTATCTATCGACCCCTTGAACCAGAAATACTTGGTGACTCGGTAGGAGTTTACTTCAGGCAATGCCGATGGATAGAGTCCTTGAAGATCCATGATTGATCTTCTTACAGTATTACCCTGGCGAGGACATATTGGTCATGGATGCCTTGACTAGGCAGGCAGTGCCACCTTGGTGTGAGGTGACCGTTCAGTGGATGCCCATCTTTGGAGCCTGTTTTGTATGTTTGGGGTGAAGGCACTAGCCATTCGAAGTTTTCGAACTTTTTACCGTATCCGGCTGGCTTCAAATTGAGAGTTGGGGGTTAAGGGATGTTCCCGATGTTGGGCTTCTTTCCCTGTTGATGGATGGGAGAGTGTACTAATGGAGCTTTGAGCATTTTGGTTGCTAAGGAGCAACGGAGGGGTTATGCCAATTGGAGGCATGGAGTTTTGGATTTGGAGACCATGATTTCTGGAAGCCATTATCCACAGGGATTGGTAGATTCGAGTTTACGCGGGAAGTTCGTTCCGCGAGTATTTATCTGTCCGGAAGAGGTATATTTGATCCCTCGCATGGTCCGGAAGAGGTTTCAAAATTCCTATTATTTCAAAAGAAATCGAAGGAAAAATCCACATATAGAGAAGAAAGGAAAACACGACTAATTTCATGTTTCTTCATCTATATTGATCAATTTGATTCTAGGGTTTACAAACTCTCTATTTCTTGTAGAATCAAATTGATGAATACTTAGATGGTGTTTTCTTGTCTATCTATAATCTAAGTATTCGGATTATCATCACAACTAATGAACAAAACAACAATTAATGCTTTCGTGGATTCACGTGGATCTTGCAATTGTGTTTTCAAACTCTCTACATCGGTGCGTGGATTCACGTGGCCTTGTGGATTCAAGGTCCTATCGCTTTCGTGGATTCGGAGCGAGGTGCGTTCGTGTGATCGATACGTACCAAAATTGGTGAAGACCGTGGATTCGGTTAGATGTCGTGGATTCCACGCTGGACGTCGTGGATCCGGCGTTGGACGAAAATCGTGTGATCGAGGAGCGTTGCGGAGCGAGCGGAGAAGATCTACTCGGAGCGTATGGAAAAGGTTGAGTCGTATTGTTACGTTATATCACCTTGTACGTGTTTAATCTTAGTGGATTTCACCGTGTTATCGGTCCCGTGGTTTTTTACTCCTGTGACGGAGTTTTCCACGTAAAATCTTGCGTACTTTATTTATTTTCCGCATTGGGTTATTTTTACGCAAATATTTCTGAGTTTTATTGTTTACACCTATTCACCCCCCCTCTAGGTAGTTTTTTCCCTATTTAGATCCGTTATCCCATAACCCACAAATGGTATCAGAGCGGGAATAGGGTTGTAAACAATGGTTAAGAGTGGAAACATCAATAGACCGCCGTTCTTCGATGGAACAAATTATGCCTACTGGAAAGTACGCATGAGAGCATTTTTAATTTCCATCGATGAACGAGTATGGCAATCAATTGAGTTCGGATGGACATATCCTACTGAGATTATTGCCGATGATGTTGTCACCATCAAACCTAGGTCGAAGTGGATCAAGGAAGAAATAAAATTATCTTCTTACAATGGCAAGGGAATTAATGCTTTTTTTAATGCTTTGTCACAAACTGAGTTTTATCGCGTCACGGTATGTGAGACCGCGAAAGAAATCTTGGATACTCTACAAGTTACACATGAGGGTACAAGTTTAGTGAAGATTCAAAAACAGCAAATGCTTACAAGCAAATTTGATTCAATTCATATGGCTGAAAATGAATCTTTCACAGATTATTATACACGATTGCAAGATATCGTAAATACATGCGCTAACTTGGAGAGAAAATTCCAGAATCAAAAGTTGTAAGAGAGATTTTGATGACTCTTCCCGAGAGATTTCGCCCTAAGGTTGCGACCATTGAAACAGTAAAACACCCGGACGAGATCAAAGTAGAAGAATTAGTTGTTGCACTTCAAACTTATGAAATGACTTTTTGTAGTGGCCCAGATCCCCGCGCAGCTTTTCCCCATGATCCATGCTGTGGAAAACCTATTATTGGTGTGTCGAACCAGCAACACGTGAAATGGACGCGTTGGACGGACTCTGTGAGGTTCTCGGATCAAGCCTGTCTTTCGGCTGCTTTCTCTGAATTTTAGAATGGGTTTCATGCTAATCCGAGGCTGGATTTGGATTCAGCACGAAAAAACATCGAAAAACGGATATTTACTTGTATTTTTTTGAGTCCGGATACCCAAAAACGGACACCCGGAAGTTTACCGCGCGTTTCGGTGCATGGGGGGGAGCAGTGGACCGAGGGGGGACATGTGGCGGCTTCTGGTTGGCCGGCTCACGCGCGCGTGGTCCATGGGAGCATGCGCGGGGAGCCGTAGACCAAGGCGAAGCCAAGTGGTTGCTCGGGACTGGCGGACTCACGCGACTCGGTCCACGCGGCATTGCGGGAGTGCGGTCCATGGACCTGGCGTGTGCGCTGGGCACAGCGAGCGCCAGGGGGTGGACGCGTGTCGGCGCTTCATTGGTGGGGCAGGTTGGGGCAGTTGGGGGCAGGCGCGGGTGGCATGGCTCCCACGCGGGGGGGCGCCACGTGGTGCCCCGCCATTCGCTGCCGCCGCCCCGCCTCACCCCTTTGTCGAGAGACGCGGCAGCGCCCGGTTGGTCGGGCGCTGCTGTCCCATGTTCGGGACACGCATCGCGCCGGGGACAATCCGGCCGCTGCGCGGATCCACTGTTGGTGCCGCCTGTTAGGCGCCCGAAAATTTCGGGCGCCCGAAAATTTCTGGCGCCAGAAATTTCGGGCGGGTATTTCCCCCCCCCCCCCTTTTTAGGCTATAAATAGGTCCCTTCCACTGCGTTTTTGGGCTTTTGCCGAGCTCCTCTGTTATTGAGTCCTTAAGCAAGGTTGTTCCTCATCTTGTGCCCCACATCTCGATGGGGTTTCGAAATTTTTGGAAGCCGCGGCTTCGACGTCTTCGGCGATTCGGCGCACTGCAACATTCTTCTTCCGGTGTACTTTTCCGTCGCATTTCGGTCCGCGGGCTCCCCTGGGCTGCCCCGAGAGACTTTTCAAGTGATTTTTGCGGCATTTTCTTCATAACAGGTAGGACTACATTTCTTGTATTTATCTCTTCCCTCTGTTTCGTGTATTTATTGTGTTTTTTGGATCATCTTTGGGACCCATTTTACTGAGACAGATTTTGGACAGCAGCGGAGTATTTATGGATTTTCTCGGTCTACGAGTGTCGGAATGGGGCGTATATGTACTCGATTCGTAGCTACTCTTCGCGAGAAACGCAACGGTGATTTTTCTGGATTTTTCTGAGGACTGCATAGAGGTGAAATACCATGTTTTTCTGTGCTGTTTTGCAAAACAGCAAGTGTTGTTTTGGAGGAACTACCTTTTATGCCGAGTGCGGTTCTTTTTGCAGTGGTTCGCAGTTTTTGGCTGTTTTGCGGGGATAAGAGAGTTGGACAGCGAGGAGACTTTTACTGTTGTGGATTGCGCGATCTAGGTGGGTGGTTGTTGCTTACCTCTTTCTACGACTTGCTCACTAGGACTATTAGAGAGACCCCATAATGATGATTGATTTGGCACCCTATTGAAAGTCCTACATGACACTTGCTGTTTTTACAAACCAGCACAGAAAAAAGGGATTTTTCACCTGCGTGCGGTCCTCCGAAAAATCCAGAAAAATCACGGCTGCGATCCTCGCGACGAGTAGATACAAATCGAGTATTTAAACTCATCGTTCTGACACCTGTAGGCCAAGTTACACCTAAAACAACGTGGTAAGCCAAACTACCTGCAATCGCAAATATGCAGAAAATCAGCCATGAAGAAGCTTAAATATCGCCTTCGAAACGACCTCAGAAAAATTCGATAAAAATACCGTCGCGTTCCTCTCGAAGAGTAGATGCCGATTGAGTCCACACACGTCCCGTTCTGATGCCCGTAGGCCGAGAAATCCCAACAATACTCCACCGCTGTCCAACAACTCGCAGCAGTACAAGTGGTCAAAAGATACCTCGAAAACACCACCAAAAACTCGAAACAGAGCCAAGTGATCAACACGGAAATCGAAGGCGTACCTCTCGTGAACGCGCTGCCGTAAAATTGGCTCAAAACTTCATTGGGGTGATCCAGGGGACCTCGCGGACTGAAATGCGACGGTAGAAGCCACAATTGAAGGAGCGTCGAAGTGCGCCGCGTCGCAGAAAACGCCATTGCGGCGGCCTCCAAAAATACTCAAGATCCATCGGAAAGTAGAGGACAAAGTGTAGGAGAGCTCTGCAGAAGGGGGGCTCCCAGAAACCACCAAAAAATCCCACAATGGGGCACCCCATGCCTATTTATAGGCTGAAATCAAAGGGGAAAAACACACTTCGGGGTGCAGTTTTCGGGCGCTCGAAATTTCCGGGCGCAAATAGAACCCCAGATTGTACCCCAAACACCCAGCGCCCGGAACGCCCTCAACGCGCCACGTCGCCCGAACAGGGAACAGAGGGGCCGGCCAACCCGACCGCGCCGCGTTGCGTGCACCATGCACTCGGGTGGTTGGCGCCCACCAACCACACGCCGCCACGTGGACCGCACCCACCGACCGGCCCACATGCGCTCGCGTGCTACCCGCGCACCCGCCGCCCTTGCCAGCGCTAACGTGTGCCCGCATCGCTTCCCGAGGCACCTGCTCGCGGCTCCATGGACCGCACCCGATGCGCCCGCCACTCATGAACTGCCACGTGTCCACCGGTGGTCCACAGCTCCTCCCGTGCACCCGAATACACTGAAAACTTCCGGGTGTCCGTTCTCTGGCGTCCGGACTTAGAAAAATACAATCAAGTAGTGAATTTTCATCGCTTTTCCGCGCTGAATCCAAATCCGATATTCATTTCATGCAAAACCACTTCTAAAATTCGACGGAGTCATCCGAATACACTCGTGATCCATTCAACGCACTGAGCCCTTTTCTTGAGTCCGACATGTGCCCACTCCAACACCCAACAAGGGCCTCCGGAAGCTGCTACTCCAACAGTAATCCTTTCGCGGGGATTCGGGTCTTCACAGGGTCCGGACTGGATTGGGGATGATCCGGATTGTAATTTCGCATGAACCAAACCTTGTTCGGGGTCCGGACTGGATGTGGCTGGTCCGGATCCTGAACATGTAAAATGTCCAGTTTTGATTTTTTATGCAATGAAAATTATTCCAAGTGTTTCTAAACTATAAAAATGTATTCAGATCACCAAAAATATTTAGTTAAACGTACCTGATCATTTTGAATCCATTCTTCTTGAGATTGATATATGTGATCGACAATTCTTCAACTTCATTCTTCAAGACTCAAAACACTTCAGGAAATACGCCAATACAGAAATCCTTAAAAGGTAAGGGGATCGCTGAGTAGATAGATCTCCTGTGAGGCTGAGAGTCTGGTTGGACTATTGACGTACCCTCCACTCAGACAGTTGTATTTTCATGTTATTTTGGGTCTTGCTTTAGCTAGCATGTTGTACTATTTTGGTGAGCTGGGAGTTTATTGTACCTTTTACTGTTGTATTTTATTTTCCAGTTTCAGTTTGAGATATTGTAGTTTTAGTTCAGCTCTGTACTTGTGCTCTTTTATTGCTTATCTTATATCTGAGCAGGTTATCGGCGCTTTGTGTACGCGGGAAATTCCGTGTGCAGGGCGGATCCGTAGACGGGCCCGGGTTCTGGTTTACACCCGGGGCGTGACAATTGGTCTCTCTACTGCCGAGGTGGAATACATATCAGCGGGAAGTTGTTCAACTCAATTGATTTGGATGAAGAGTGTATTGAGTGACTTCCGCATTCCTGCGACCTCGGTAACTATTTTATGTGACAACACTAGTGCCATTAATATTTCTAAAAACCCTGTGTTGCACTCTAGAACAAAACACATTGAACTTAGATATCATTATTTAAGAGAGCTAGTTGAATCAAGTACTTTGCAATTTTCTTATGTTTCAACTGATGATCAATTAGCCGATATTTTGACAAAACCTTTGGATCAAAAACGTTTTATACATTTGCGAAAAGCAATTGGTATGCTTTCTTTTAAATAACATTTTTGAACCATTGCTAGTTAGGTTTTGTTTGTGTTTTTGTTCTTTTTATTTGTAAATATGCTGTATAGAACATTAACGGAGCATTAGCAATATTGATTTTAATTGCATCCTTTCATATCTTGAGAAATTTATTATGATTTGGATATCATTATAATTCATTTGAAGCAATGATCATTTATATCAATTATTTCTTCTTTAATTGATCAAAGTCAATTCCTCATTCAATGATCTCTTGGTATTGTTTTTATCTTATTTGATAATTGAAATAAGTATGAACACGAGATCAATTTTTGGTTGAATACTTAATATCTCATATAATTGATAGCCAATTGAGGGGGAGTCTATTTAAAATTTTCATGCTAAAAAGAAGTGGAAAGAGTTACATCCCTTAGTGGAGTGTGAAAACTACCACCATATGGAGGAAAGAGCTATCACTTCGGTCGTTCGAGTACTGTGTGCAGCTACCACATGTTTACCAAGCATGGTGTTATTCTTTACTTGAAAAAAATACTTTTTGTAATACTTGATTCATTCAAATTCCAAGGTTGGTATAAGGTAGGATTTTAGAATGAAAGATGCTCAAAGAGCCACTCCATAAACATATTGACTAGATAACATTATCTAATTTATTAGGAAGTTCATTACTCATAAGATCGTGTTTGATGTTTTTTAGCTTGCTCAACTTTAGAGGTTATAAATTTTATAAATTTTTATTTCAAAATTTGAGATATATTGATAGATTTCTCATAATCTAATTCTTTTCATATGAAACGATACTTTTTGTTTAAAGTTGATATGCAATAATGCTTACATACTTTTTCTGAATTTTTTAGAATTTTTTGAAATTTTTCTAAAGAAAAAGTTGCAAGCAGTCTGGACTGGATTGTTCAGTCCGGATTATGGGATTTCCTACGCCAAGCCGATCCGGACTGACATCATAATCCGATCCGGACCGCGGCAAGGTTTGTGAAGACCCGAATCTCCGCGACAGGTTTACTGTTGACACGGCAGCTTCCGGAGGCTTTTGTTGAATGTTGAAGGTGTTTGCGCGCAAATCGGACTTCAAGACTGGACCCAGCGCGAAAAATGGATCGAGATGGTGTGTTCGGATGCCCCCGTAAACTTTTTTGAGTTGGTTCCGCGTGAAACAGATATCGGATTTCGATTCAGCACGGAAAAACGATGGAAATTGACTATTGGTTGTATTTTTCGGAGTCCGGATGAGCAAAAACGGGCAACCGGAAGTTCTGGGGGCTTTTCGGGCGCATGGGAGGCTGTGGACCGGGGATGCCAAGTGGCGGCACCCCATTGGGCTGGCGCAGGGAGTGCGGTCCACGGAACGTGCCAGGGGGCGCGTGGCGGGCCGCGGTTGGCCTACCGCCGCGCGCACGTGGGCGCGCAGCGCTGTCCCCCGCGTGGGGACACGCAGCGCGCGCCCATTGGCGGCGCCGCGTCCACCCGGATCAAGCCGCGTGGCTTGATCCGGGCGGCCCAAGCGGGCGACGTGGCGGCCCGGATGGCCGCCACGTGTCCCTTCCTGCGGGGCCGTGTGACACCCCCGGAATTTGGATTAGTCCTCTATATAAATGATATAATAGGACTAAATCTCTAACCTGGCTATAGCATTTTGGATGGTAGCAAGATCCAAGAGGAACATGAGAGTTAAGCGTGCTAGAGCTAGAGTAGTTCTAGGATGGGTGACCCCCTGGGAAGTGGGGCGTCACAGTTGGTATCGGAGCCATTCACCAGCCGGAAATGTGAGATGAGTCTCGGCTGAGCCAGGGTTATATAGCGGGTAGAGCGAGGCTTCCCGGCTAATGACCGTTGTGAGTGGAGTGCAGCTCCTCACAAGGTCGGCTAAGGCTAGCGAGACGAGTCTCACATCGCCCGGTGCTTGTGAGTGTGCTTGAGCCTGACGTAGACGTCAGGGCTTAAAGGGGGGAAGAATGTGACAACCCCGGAATTTGGATTAGTCCTCTATATAAATGATAAAATAGGACTAAATCTCTAACCCGGCTATAGCATTTTGGATGGTAGCAAGATCCAAGAGGAACATGAGAGTTAAGCGTGCTAGAGCTAGAGTAGTTCTAGAATGGGTGACCCCGTGGGAAGTGGGGCGTCACAGGCCGAGCGGGCCTGGCTGGCCCTGTAGCAACCGAGAGAGGGGGAGAGGGGGATTTAGCTTGTTTTCTTCTCCTTCTTCTTCTTTTTCTTCTTCTTCTTCTTCCACCATCCTCCTTGGACCTTAGATTTTTGGAGGACTTCGGGCAGAGCTTCACCACCAACCCTTCTCCATTTTCATCATCTTGGATGGCCATTAGAGCCCTCGTGATCACCTTTTTCCCCATGTCGAAGCACAAGCATCATCACTGTATTTTCGGAGCTTCACTGTCACAATTTGGTGCAAAAATTCTGCAGGCATCGTTTCGTGGAGTTTCGAGCTGAAATTTGGAGGGGATCTCCACGACAGGTAAATCTACAGTTTTTATATTCAGTGTTTTGAATGTATCATGAGATTTCTTGGAGCATTTCTGGTTTTTCTGCAACCTTCACGCACAGATTTTTTTTTTGGACACCTTGGAGTAATGTTGGGTTTTCTCTTTCATATGAGCCCGGAATTGGGAGTTCTTTAGCTCGATCTCTATCTACTCTCGACGAGGAATCCATTGCCACCTTTCTCACTGTATTTGGAGCTCGTTTGGACAGGTAAATCTCCCCATCTTTCCAATCCTGTAGTGCAGGTTTTACAGTGCAGAGTTTTGTAGCAATTGCATGTTTGTATGGTGATAGCTTTGGGTTTAGCATGATTTTTGGGGATTTCTTTGTATGGATGGATTAACAGGGTTAAGATGAGCATTTTTCGTGTAGATATCTAAGAGGAATTCCTGCTAGATTGATCCTTAAAAATCTGTGAACTTCATGCTGAAATTTTAGATGTTGCCGCGTGTTTTTGGGTGTATCTTGGCCTCTAGGTATCGGAATGAGGAGTATAAATACTCATTTTGCATCTACTCGTCGCGGGGATCGCAGTCGTGATTTTTCTGGATTTTTTGGAGGACTGCACGCGGGTGGAAAACTCCTTTTCTGTGCTGGTTTACAAACCAGCAAGTGCTGTTTTGCGGTGTTGACCGTGGTGTTGTTTGTGGGCTATTTGGCAGTGGACTTGGCGGTGGTGTGGCTGTGATGTTGGTTGTGGCTGAGGCGCGAGCGATGATGTGCCGAGAGTGCGGTTTCGGCGGATGTTGATTGTGAGTGATTGCGCACTTCACTGACTTCGGCTTTGCTTGTGGAAAGCGTTTCAGGTGGGTTGCTTCGTCCCCAGAACCGGTGGACGGTTCTCTAATTCTATATGTTAGAATGCATGCATGTTTAGGGTACAATATATGTGGTTGACGGGTAAGCTTAGGAATAATAATTGTATAAGGAATTGCAAGTTAATTATTCATGTTATGATTTATGGGAACTTGCAAGATTTATATATATCCGTGATGATAATTAAGGAAAGCTTACCTTAGGGAGTATTGCTCTTTTGATTATTAGCATGCCATGTTAGCACATAACCTTTTATGAGATTGGATTATGCGATGGGGCAGGATTTTGCATCTATGTGCGGGTATTACTCCGAGGAGTTATTATGGATAAGGGATTATGGACAGGTGTAGTTCATTAGTGATTTTGGCATGTGGTTATACCTTGTGGAGCGATCATGTGATTTATATCTTTTATCTTTCTTGAGGACAAATGCATGTTTGTATGGATATCTAGATATAGGCAATCTTTTACTGCTACACTATCATGTTGGAACTTGACTTAGGAGAAACCTTGTTTGCTTCTTTTCTCCTTTTTCGTTAATCAGGTGATTCATGTTGCTCGGGTTCGAGCAGGGGTTTGGGATAGTGTAGTCAAGACTTCGAGTCTGGGACAGGTTGGATTTGATTGTGGATTGTGGGGTATTGCGGCAACAGCGAATATTGGGCGGTTGACCGGATATGTACTTGTGCATCAGATTAGGTATCAGATTTCTCTAGTGGACGGAGTTTCCCACTTATTGAGTACTATTGCATCTGATTGAGGACCGGGGATTTCTTTAGTGGATGGGTTTTTCCACTTTGATCAAGTCGTGATCCAGTCCTGCTATATTATGATACTTATGATACTTGTTACTGATATACTTTACTCGTGTGGGTCGCTCCCCTCGAGTGCCTCTCCGGAGTGTGCGACAGGCAGGCTTTGAGTCCTTGAGACTCCTTCCCATCGGTGTTATGCGTTGGCCAGCATACCCGATATGGCAGGCACAGCAGGCAGTACCGGTGTTTATTGGTGGTTAGATTGGGTTTATTCAGGCAGGTACCTTCTTTGTGCACTCGTGCCTGAGGGCTGAGTGGAGTCTAGTAGCTGAGTTTAGACCAGTGCTAGTGTTGTTGGGAACCGTTTGGGGTTGACGGTGGTCCCGAGGTCGTTGTGAGTATTTAAACCGATGTGCGAGATGTTGAGGATCTTGAGTCTATCCGTTCTGAGTGAGAGCGTGGATTTCGACTATAGCCTGCAGGTGCCATTATTCTATAGCGAGTTAGTCCGATTGGACACCCTACGTGGATACACAAAGGAGGCACAGGCTTGACTGGACCAGATGTGGCAGTCAGCTTGATTGGGTGGATTGTGCACCTCGTGTGCGAGTGGTTGCATACCTTTCATTGGTTTTTCCCCATTTGAGCATTTCGATAGAGGCAGCTGTAGAGTATCTCCAGCTTTCTTGTTCAGTTTTTACTGCATGGTTATCTTATGCCTCTAGTAGACTTAGTGGGCAGACCGTCGGGCCTGGTGGCGGTACCCACTGAGAACTCCCTTTTGGTGTAGTTCTCACACCCGTTGGGGGTTTTCCCCCTCCTTTTTCTTTCCTCTCCTTTGTTTTGCAGAGTCTTAGCGGGTGTTGCTGATTCTGCGGTTGCTGTTCGAGGCGAGAGAGTCGCGAGCTAGATCCCTACCTATCTTTGGAGAGTAGCTGTACCCCTTCATTGGAGACAGTCAGTAGATTATTTTATTTCCACTTTTTAGAGACTTTTGTATTGTGAGGATCTAACTTGTACTGAGAGCCTGTACACTGATGTATTATTTCAGGTTACCTCCCTATTGAGTTCTGGGTTATTGTATTTGAGGATATTGTATGATTATCACTTATGGGAGATGGATATTGTATCTTTATTTTCAGTTGTACAGATGGTTGGTTTTTAGTTTTACAGCAGTTTTATATTACAGCTCTGATATCTGTTTAGCTGTAGTCCCTTTTCTTGCAGGTTGGACGCTTCGCCTATGCGGGGTTTTGTATAGGCGGCGGATCTGTTGGCGAGCCCGGGTCGCAGTTTCGACCCCGGGGCGTGACTAGGTTTTTATTAAAAACAAATGGTTTTCGATTTCTCATTCACTCCAAGCTTTGGATTTTGGTTTCTACTGTTTCTCTCTCTAGAATCTAGGAGCTTTTGGATCTTTCTTCACGATATTTCACTCGATCCATGTAAGCATTTTGATCAAAACTCATTTCATTCACAGTTTTTGCTTGCGTTCTTCAAAACGTGATGGATTTCATGCTATGATTTCATTTTTGCACGGTTTTTGATCAAGTTTCTTTTGAAATCTGAACTCTGGATGCCTAAGAATTGTTTATATGCTTGTTGTTTATTTTCTAAACGGATTTTTGGGCTTCGATGTCAGAAATTTCGGTTTTAGGGCGATTTTTAGGATTTTTCAAGATATGAGAAATTGATCTATTTTCTCAATTCTTTTTGCAAAATTGTCATGATTCCTAGCTTCTACACATGATAAGGATTGTTTGGGTATAATTTTTCAAATTTTTGAAATTAAACAATTTTTTCCATGTTTTTGAGTCTTGCTCACAGAGGAACCTTTTTGGCAAACTTTTCAAGATGGCACTTGAATGGATAATTGTTTTCATCTCTGCTCTTGTGAGCACAAGGATTACAAACAAACTAAAAAGGGCTAGGAAGGATCAGAAAAAAGGAGAATTTGTTTCTTTGGATGAATTCGAGACCGAATCGGATGACTGGGAGAAGACAGTCAAGGAAGCACAACAGGCTGCCGTGGCTAACGATAGGTCTGCGTTAAAGAACAAGACACCTATGGAATCTTGCTCGATGATGAGGAAGTATGTTAAAAGGAATCAAATACGGGGTAGTGGACTTCATATTAATGAGTCTCTCGCAGGTATACAATCTCCAACTAGAGAAAACACCATCCAGATGAAAGATTCTGAATGGATTGGAGATAGACATGCGTCGTCAACTTCAGTATCTGTTGCACCATCTGCGCCCTCGTTACCTACTTCAACACCAATGAGAGACACGTCAGAGGATGATGCATCTGTGTCCTCCATTTATCGAGAACAACAGCGACTTTCTTCAGAGCAAGAAAGAATGTCTTTTGACTTGCAGTACATATCTGCCAACCAACATGATCTTCGAAAGAAATGTTCCAAACTTTCAAAGTTGGTAAAGGCAATATTTGATAAGTTGGGTTGCAGCAGTTATGAAGATTCAGATTAAGGATGAAATTTTTTTTCTAACGATCTTTTGCAGGTTTTTTCGTTTCTTTACCTAAAGTTTTCTTTAACTTTTGAACTTTTTGCTCATTACTATCTTGTTTTGGCGATTGTGACAAAAAGGGGGAGAGAACTTGGAACTTGAAGGTAAGTAGGATTAAACTTATGATAACATGCCATATGACTAACTATTTGGGCATTTAATATTTCTAACAAGTGACTAGCGACAATTGACAAAACTTTGAACTTGTTAACTTTTGTGAATTTTGAACTATGACATTTGGAACTTTATTGATATATGATGATATGTGAATTTTTCATTGTCTATTTTTCATACATTTCTGATTAAATAATGTCATAAGTTACATGAGTATAAACTCTATCTCTCTGATTGCTTATTGAATTTTTAAATCCTGAGGTATCTAATGATTTCTTTTGTCAAGAATTGTTTCTTTTGCAGAGAGTACAAGCGTCTAAGTCTAGAGTTTGTAATAGGAGTTTATCTCTTGTATTTACACTTTATTTGGACCATTCATGTAAATTTTTGTCGTATGGTGATAGCAACAAAAATATCTTTTTGTTTATTTTAAGTGGATTACATGTTTTGTCACGAAACCGCCAAAGGGGGAGATTGTTAAGAATTTTTGTAAAGGCGTATTTCGTAAAGTGTTTTGAGTCTTGAAGATTGAAGTTGAAGAATTATCGATCTCAAGAAGAATGGATTCAAAATGATCAGGTATGTTTAACTAAATATTTTTGGTGATTTGAATACATTCTTATAGTTTTGAAACACTTGGAATAAGTTTTCATTGCATAAAAAATCAAAACAGGACATTTTACATGTTCAGGATCCGGACCAGCCACATCCAGTCCGGACCCCGAACAAGATTTGGTTCATGCGAAATTCCAGTCCGGATAATCCCCTATCCAGTCCGGACCATGAAATTTGTTTTTGCAATATCGCATGAATCAGTTCGGATCAGGTTATTCCAATCCGAACCCCGAACTAATTTCAGGAAATTCTCTTGAAAAAGACGAGTCCGAATCAGCCAAATCCAGTCCGGACTGCCATGCGGGAAAAATTCTGTTAAGTCAGTTTTTGATTCTTATCTCTTTCCAGACGGTTTTTAACCTATAAATAAACCCTAACATTCATCTTTTAGGGTAAGCCCCATGATTCCTAAGGCTTCAAAATTCCTATTATTTCAAAAGGAATCGAAGGAAAAATCCACATATAGAGAAGAAAGGAAAACACGACTAATTTCATGTTTCTTCATCTATATTGATCAATTTGATTCTAGGGTTTTCAAACTCTCTATTTCTTGTAGAATCAAATTGATGAATACTTAGATGGTGTTTTCTTGTCTATCTATGATCTAAGTATTCAGATTATCATCACCACCAATAAACAAAACAACAATTTCCGAAAGGAACATCGGTGCGTGGATTCGCGTGGCCTTGTGGATTCAAGGTCCTATCGCTTTCGTGGATTCGGAGCGAGGTGCGTTCGTGTGATCGATACGTACGAAAATTGGTGAAGACCGTGGATTCGGTTAGATGTCGTTGATTCGACGTTGGACGTCGTGGATCCGGCGTTGGACGGAAATCATGTGATCGAGGAGCGTTGCGGAGCGAGCGGAGAAGATCTACTCGGAGCGTATGGAAAAGGTTGAGTCGTAGTGTTACGTTATATCACCTTGTACGTGTTTATTCTTAGTGGATTTCACCGTGTTATCGGTCCCGTGGTTTTTTACTCCTGTGACGGAGTTTTCCACGTAAAATCTTGCGTACTTTATTTATTTTCCGCATTCGATTATTTTTACGCAAAGATTTCCGAGTTTTATTGTTTACACCTATTCACCCCCCCCTCTAGGTGGTTTTTTTCCCTATTTAGATCCATTATCCCATAACCCACAAGTGGTATCAGAGCGGGAATAGGGTTGTAAACAATGATTGAGAGTGAAAACATCAATAGACCGCCGTTCTTCGATGGAACAAATTATGCCTACTGGAAAGTACGCATGAGAGCATATTTAATTTCCATCGATGAACGAGTATGGCAATCAATTGAGTTCGGATGGACATATCCTACTGAGATTATTGCCGATGATGTTGTCACCATCAAACCTAGTGTCATGCCCCAGGCCCCAGCGGAAGCCTACCCGGCACGTGCACAAACCCGCCGTGTGCACAAGGTACCCCCCGGTACACACAAGGCGTCTACAACAACAAAGCGGAAAGGAAGCAATAAACACATCCTACTAGTAATTAGAGCACAACACAACTATACTATACATAAAAGAGGAAAGTAGATAATAACTATCATACAAGAAGTTAAAATCCATTATACAAATGTGGTCCTCTCAAATACAACCTTTCAAAATACACGGGTGGTTTCTATGCCAAAATACACCAACACCTCTCCAACAGAAACAAAAGAAAAGGTGCCCTGAACCACCTCGAGTGGTGCGTTGGGGATTAGCTAGTTATGCGATAACCCCTTGCCACGGTCCCGAGCCCCTCCCGCTGCGGATGGCTCTCAAAAACGACAACCCAAATGGGGTGAGAACTATTAAACAATAGTTCCCAGTGGGTAAGCCGCCGAGAGAAGCGAAATACACCCCTAGGTCAACTGAGGCATAATATAGTATAACTGCTGAAATAAAATGCAGATAATAAACAACTGAAGTAAAGTAAAGTACTCTACTACTATCATGCCTCTATGCTCATGTAGAAAGTAATGATGATATGAATCTATCATGTTATCATAATGTCCAACTACAATGAGTAGTATTATTTATGTGGTGCCCAATGTCAAGTTTGCTATCATGTATGCCCAACTACCCTGAATGTATCATCTATGTGATATTTCAATGTCAAGTTTAGTTAACTTAATCCTTTTCTCTTGAAGACTTTCTTTGAGTCTAAGCTTGAGCCACGCCTCATGGTCCCGTGGTGGCAACCCCCAAGGAGCTATGCCATTCCAACGGCGTCCCAATCGGCACCCAATCCCGCACGGCGATCATGATGTCGCAAATGGCCAACTCCGGAGTGACGGCTTGGAGGGAGCGACCCTACCAAGCATGTGCGAATGAGCACAAACGGCAAGCAAGCAAGTCTCGATCATCGTGTCTAAAACATGGAATAGCAAACATCGTGTCTAAAACACGGAATAGCATCATTGACCTTTAGGTCGGGGTATAGTATCTCAAGTGTCAATGTTTCATATACAATATTACCATTATCTTGCATAATGAAAGAGTAAAACATTTACAAGTTGTCCTCATGTCTCAAACATGGAATCTAACTATTTCATCTTGATTGTAAAAGTTTAGAAGTTTTCTACTTGTATCTCACAACACTAGATGGCCCTAATGTCATAATGTCCATTTACACATGATCAACTGTATAACATGTCCCAAAAATTCTATAACAGGTATAGTTATTCTATATTCATATCCAAAAGCTTAAGTTCACGAAAATCCCCCCTCAAAGTGCCCATGCACCTACAATGTTCCTCTACTGCATAGAGTATGAAATTTTCTACACAAGAAGGGGTTCAAATGCATGATCATAAATCATGATAAATCAAACGATGCATGTTTAATATAGCACTGATGCCCTAAAAGTCTGTGGAACGTTCACCCATTTCGGTGAGGTCAGACCCTCCGGATATTTGCCAAATCCTTGTGAAGGATCCCTACCAAGAAGCCCACACTTCCTCTTATGCCCTAAGAGAAGTTTCCAAAGGGTTATTTTGCATCACAAAACCCTAATCACAAAATCCCTTAAAATAATAGGGAAAAATAGGTGGAAAATACCTTAGGTTGAGAAATCTTGCTAAATCTTGAAATCCAAACAAGAAAAGCTTCAAAACCAACCTACAAGAGTGTTCTACACCCATCGATTCCACCCCAAAAGCTATAAATCAAAAAGCCCCAAAATAAACCCTAGCTTTCCAAAAACTAGGTTTTCCTTCAAAAATCCCAAAAGAAAGGAAAAAGAAGTTTTCCAAACCTCTTTGAGCTTGAATCCCACCTTGGAAAAGCAAAGGATAGGCACAAGAGCTCCAAACTTCCTTCTTCTCCAAGTTCTAGCCTTCCTCCAAGCTCTTGTAGCAAGCTTCAATGGTGGAGAAGAGGAGGTTGAAGAAGAATCCAAGTAGAGAGATGTGTTGGAGAAGGAAATCTAAGATTTCTCCCTCTCACTCTCTCTCTCTAACACTTTCTCTTGCTCTCTCCAAATGAGAGGAAAAGAGGAAGTGAAGGGGTTAAAAACCCTAAAGTAACAAAAGCCCAAAAGCCCCCTGCATGAAACGTTATTTCGTTTTTACTGTGCTGTCCAGACCCGAACGGTCCGGACTTGTCACGCCCTAGGCCCCAGCGGATGCCGACCCGGCACGTGCACAGACCCGCCGTGTGCACAAGGTACCCCCCCGGTACACACAAGGCGTCTACAACAACAAAGCGGAAAGGAAGCAATATACACATCCTACTAGTAATCAGAGCACAACACAACTAAACTATACATCAAAGAGGAAGTAAATAACAACTATCAAACAACAAGTTAAAATCCAATATACAAATTTGGATCCCTCAAATACAACTTATCAAAATACATGGGTGGTTTCTATGCCAAAATACACTAACACCTCTCCAAGAAAACAAAAGAAAAGGTGCGCTGAACCACCTCGAGTGGTGCGTCGGGGATTAGCTAGCTATGCGATAACCCCTTGCCACGGTCCCGAGCCCCTCCCGCTGCGGATGGCTCTGAAAAACAACAACCCAAATGGGGTGAGAACTATTAATCAATAGTTCCCAGTGGGTAAGCCGCCGAGAGGAGCGAAATACACCACTAGGTCAACTGAGGCATAAGATAGTAAAACCGCTGAAATGAAATGCAGAAAATAAACAACTGAAGTAAAGTAAAGTACTCTACTACTATCATGCCTCTATGCTCATGTACAAGGTGATGATGATACGAATCTATCATGTATGTCCAACTACCATAAGAAGTATCATCTAGGTGATATTCAATGTCAAGTTTAATTAACTTTAATCTTTTTCTGTTGAAGACTTTCTTTGAGTCTAAGCTTCAGCCATGCCTCATGCTCCCGTGGTGGCACCCCCCAAGGAGCTATGCCAATCCAACGGCGTCCCAATCGGCACCCAATCCCGCACGGCGATCATGATGTCGCAAATGGCCAACTCCGGAGTGCCGGCTTGGAGGGAGCGACCCTACCAAGCATGTGCGAATGAGCACAAACGGCAAGCAAGCAAGTCTCGATCATCGTGTCTGAAACACGGAATAGCAAGTCATCGTGTCTAAAACACGGAAAAGCATCATCGACCTTTAGGTCGGGGTATAGTATTTCAAGTGTCAATGTTTCATATACAATATTAACATTATCTTGCATAATGAAAGAGTAAAACATTTACAAGTTGTCCTCATGTCTCAAACAAGTTTAGAAGTTTTCTACTTGTATCTCACAACACTAGATGGCCCTAATGTCATAATGTCCAATTACACATGATCAAGTGTTTAACATGTCCCAAAAATTCTATAACAGGTATAGTTATTCTATATTCATATCCAAAAGCTTAAGTTCATGAAAATTCCTATTCAATCCCCCCTTAAAGTGCCCATGCACCTACAATGTTTACCTCTACTACGTAGAGTATGAAATTTTCTACACATGAAGGGGTTCAAATGCATGATCATAAATCATGATAAATCAAACGATGCATGTTTATTATAACAATGATGCCCTAAAAGTCAATAGAAGATATAGGGGGAGTTCACCCATTTCGGTGAGGTCAGACCCACCGGATAGCTGCCAAATCCTTGTGAAGGATCTCTACCAAGAAGCCCACACTTCCTCTTATGCCCTAAGGGAAGTTTCCAAAGGTTTAAAACATCACAAAACCCTAATCACAAAATCCCTTAAAATCATAGGGAAAAATAGGTGGAAAATACCTTAGGTTGAGAAATCTTGTTAAATCTTGAAATCCAAACAAGAAAAGCTTCAAAACCAACCTACAAGAGTGTTCTACACCCACCAATTCCACCCCAAAAGCTATAGGTCAAAAAGCCCAAAAAATAAACCCTAGCTTTCCAAAAACTAGGTTTTCCTTCAAAAATCCCAAAAGAAATTAAAAAGAAGTGTTCTAAACCTCTTTGAGCTTGAATCCACCATGGAAATGCAAAGGATAGGCACAAGAGCTCCAAACTTCCTTCTTCTCCAAGTTCTAGCCTTCCTCCAAGCTCTTGTAGCAAGCTTCAATGGTGGAGAAGAGGGGGTTGAAGAAGAATCCAAGTAGAGAGATGGGTTGGAGAAGGAAATCCAAGATTTCTCCCTCTCACTCTCTCTCTCTAAAACTTCTCTTGCTCTTGTAGCCTACAGGATTGCCTTTCCAGCGGGGCTTGTTGGGGTTTATGTTGTTTTTCTTGTCTCGACTCGGATGAGATTTGTTTTGGCCCTTCGCGGGTGATCGAGTTCACTACACTTTAGATTAGTGAGGATTTGGTGTACGAGAGGCGCCCGTTGCGAATTTTTGCTCGCTAGATGGGAGAAATTGCGCAATCGGGCCATATCGTACGGAGACGGGTTGTGGAGTCATCACAGGGAGTGAGAGGCATTTTGGGAGCTTGAGACAGCAATGATGGATTTCTACCCCAACTTGCTTCTGTTTTCTTCCTGAGGCACGTTTTGTTTCGAGGACGAAACCCTTTTAGTGGGGGAGGTTGTGGAGACCCAAATCCCGTTAATTGACCTGGAATCGAGATCAGTGGCTTTGTGACACACTTGTCGAGTATTGGAGGCGTATGCGTGCAAAACGAATGCGAGAATTGGACTTAGCGCAAAAAATCGGAGAAAACGGTGTTTTTTCAGCTTTTGGGGGTGGATTCAGGCGCACTATTTTTGGATCCGGGCACTCGGATGCACTGACGGCACTATAGCGCGGGCGCGGTCAACGTGTCACGCCCCGGGGTCGAAACTGCGACCCCGGCTCGCCAACAGATCCGCCACCTATGCCAAACCCGCATAGGCGAAGCGTCCTACCTGCAAGAAAAGTACTACAGCTAAACAGATATCAGAGCTATAAATAAAAATCTGCTGTATAACTAAAATCAACCACTGTACAACTGGAAATAATACAACAATGTCCATCTCCCAAAAATGATAACCATACAGTATCCTCATATACAAAACTCGGAACTCAATAGGGAGATATCTCCAATAAATACATCAGTGTACAGTCTCTCTATATATATCAAATCCTCACTACATCAGTCTCTCAAAAGAGAAAATAAAACAACTAATCTACTGAAGCTCTCCTCTGAAGGGGTACCGCTACTCTCCAATCATGGTAGGGATCTAGCTCGCGACTCCCTCGCCTCGATCAACGGCCGCAGAATCAGCAACACCCGCTAAGACTCTGCAAAACAAAGGAGATGAATGAAAGGGAGGGGGAAAATCCCGAATGGGTGTGAGAACTACACCGAAAAGGGAGTTCTCGGTGGGTACCATCGTCAGGCCCGACGGTCTGCCCACCAAGTCCTCAAGAGACATGAAAATAACCAATGCAGTAAGAACTGAACAAGAAAGCTGAAGACACTCAACAGCTATCATGCCGCTATCTAAAGGCTCAACCTCTCACATAACGGTCAAAGTACTCACACGACACCGGACCACCGTCAAACGAAACGGCTCCCAACAACACTAGTACTGGTCTAAACACAGCTACTAGACTCCACTCAGCCCCCTAGGCACGAGTGCAACAATAAAGGTATCTGACCGAATAAACCCAATCAAATGGGCCGGTATAGAACCCGGTACTGCCTGCTCAGCTGTCGAACTCAAAAACTCATCTGCGGGAATACTGACCGACTACTGACCGGTACGGTCGCATCCCAAAATAGGTGACAGACCGACTACTGACTGATACGGTCGCACCCAAAATAAGTAACAGACCGGCTCCTGACCGGCACGGTCGCACACTAAATAAGTGACAGACCGGCTCCTGACCGGCACGGTCGCACACTAAATAAGTGACAGACCGACTCCTGACCGGCATGGTCGCACACTAAATAAGTGACAGACCGGCTCCTGACCGGCACGGTCGCAGACTAAATAAGTGACAGACCGGCTCCTGACCGACACGGTCGCACACTAAATAAGTAGAAAACTCTCCCCACTAGAGAAATCTGATAACCAATCTGGTGCATAAATAAATGTCCCGTCAACCGCCCAATAT
Source organism: Tillandsia leiboldiana (assembly GCA_029204045.2). Classification (NCBI taxonomy): domain Eukaryota; kingdom Viridiplantae; phylum Streptophyta; class Magnoliopsida; order Poales; family Bromeliaceae; genus Tillandsia; species Tillandsia leiboldiana. The sequence goes on along the minus strand of CM055069.1, from coordinate 7,829,136 downwards.
CCGCGGTTGCCGCAATACCCTACCGCCTATAATCCAGCACAACCCGTCCCTGACACCAATGTCCCGGCTACACTACCCCCGACCCCTGCTCGCACCCGAGCGACACAGACCGCCTGACTAACACAGAAGGAGAAAGGAATAACATGGTTTCTCCTAAGTCAAGTTCCAAAAAGTTGTGTAGCAGTAAAAGATGGCCTAACTAGATGACCATATAAGCATGCAAATGTCCTTCACTTAGCAAGTTAAGTACAGGTGACCAATTCTTACAAGAACTAAGGCATACTATCGCTTAAGTATCCAGTGTACAAGTATGTCAAATGCCAACCTTTACACATGCATAAACAATCCCCAACCAGATAAAACATGATATTCTCCTTAACATAATATTCCCAAAGTATTAGACCACATACCTTTATGCAAGATATAACCATTTACTAGTATCTAGTCTCCTGGAGATGCAAGTGCTACTAAAAAGTCCATAATCTCATACAAGCATGCTGTTAATCACATAGGGTAAGTCCCTTTGTAGTACACTGAACTTTATCAAATTGCGAAGTTCGAGTGTGTGGAGGGTTGAATGATACCCTTAGAATGTTTTTGTAAGCTTCCGGAGGGTCCTAGAAGGTTCCCGGAGAGTTTGGGCGCAAATCGGAAATCTTCGAAAATTTTGAAATTTTGGGGTTTTTGGCTTCGGGATCCGGATCGGATAGGGGCGATCCGGATCGTCCCCCCCGAAACTGGAAATTCCATGTTCGGGATCCGGATCGGATAGGGGCAATCCGGATCGTCCGCGCGAAACTGGAAATTCCACGTTCGGGATCCGGATCGGTTGGGTGCAGTCCGGATCGTGCGAGTCTGGACAGCACAGTAAGAAATGTAATAACATTTCTTGCAAGGGTCTTTTTGGATTTTGTTACATTAGGGTTTTTAACCCCCTTCACTCTTCTTTTCCTCTCATTTGGAGAGAGCAAGAGAAAGTGTTAGAGAGAGTGAGAGGGAGAGAGAAATCTTGGATTTCCTTCTCCAACACATCTCACTATTTGGATTCTTCTTCAACCTCCTCTTCTCCACCATTGAAGCTTGCCACAAGAGCTTGGAGGAAGGCTAGAACTTGAAGAAGAAGGAAGTTTGGAGCTATTGTGCCTATCCTTTGCTTTTCCAAGGTGGGATTTGAGCTAAAAGAGGTTTGGAACACTTCTTTTTCCTTTCTTTTGGGATTTTTGAAGGAAAACCTAGGTTTTGGAAAACTAGGGTTTATTTTGGGGCTTTTTGATTTATAGCTTTTGGGGTGGAATTGATGGGTGTAGAACACTCTTGTAGGTTGGTTTTGAAGCTTTTCTTGTTTGGATTTCAAGATTTAGCAAGATTTCTCAACCTAAGGTATTTTCCACCTATTTTCCTTATGATTTTAAGGGATTTTGTGATTAGGGTTTTGTGATGTTTTGACCCGTTGGAAACTTCTCTTAGGGCATAAGAGGAAGTGTGGGCTTCTTGGTTGGGATCCTTCACAAGGATTTGGCAACTATCCGGTGGGTCTGACCTCACCGAAATGGGTGAACTCCCCCTATGTCTTCTATAGACTTTTAGGGCATCATTGCTATATTAAACATGCATCGTTTGATTTATCATGATTTATGATCATGCATTTGAACCCCTTCATGTGTAGAAAATTTCATACTCTATGTAGTAGAGGTAAACATTGTAGGTGCATGGGCACTTTGAGGGGGGATTGAATAGGAATTTTCGTGAACTTAAGCTTTTGGATATGAATAGAGAATAACTATACATATTATAGAATTATTGAGATATGTTATGCATATGGTCATGAAGAAAATGGACATTATGACATTAGTGCCATCTAGTGTAGTGAGATACAAGTAAGTAGAAAACTTCTAAACTTGTACAATCAAGATGAAATAGTGAGATTCCATGTTTGAGACATGAGGACAACTTGTAAATGTTTTACTCTTTCATTATGCAAAATTAATGTTAATATTGTACATGAAACATTGACACTTGGGATACTATACACCGACCTAAAGGTCGATGATGCTTTTCCGTGTTTTAGACACGATGACTTGCTATTCCGTGTTTCAGACACGATGATCGAGACTTGCTTGCTTGCCGTTTGTGCTCATTCGCACATGCTTGGTAGGGTCGCTCCCTCCAAGCCGGCACTCCGGAGTTGGCCATTTGCGACATCATGATCGCCGTGCGGGATTGGGTGCCGATTGGGACGCCGTTGGATTGGCATAGCTCCTTGGGGGGTGCCACCACGGGAGCATGAGGCATGGCTGAAGCTTAGACTCAAAGAAAGTCTTCAACAGAAAAAGATTAAAGTTAATTAAACTTGACATTGAATATCACCTAGATGATACTTCTTATGGTAGTTGGACATACATGATAGATTCATATCATCATCACCTTGTACATGAGCATAGAGGCATGATAGTAGTAGAGTACTTTACTTTTCTTCAGTTGTTTATTTTCTGCATTTCATTCCAGCAGTTTACTATCTTATGCCTCAGTTGACCTAGTGGTGTATTTCGCTTCTCTCGGCGGCTTACCCACTGGGAACTATTGTTTAATAGTTCTCACCCCATTTGGGATGTTGTTTTTCAGAGCCATCCACAGCGGGAGGGGCTCGGGACCGTGGCAAGGGGTTATCGCATAGCTAGCTATTCCCCGTCGGACCACTCGAGGTGGTTACAGGACACCTTCTCCTTTGTTTTGTTAGAGAAGTGTTGGTGTATTTTGGCATAGAAACCACCCATGTATTTTGATAAGTTGTATTTAAGGGAACTACATGTGTATTTTGGATTTTAACTTCTTGTATGATAGTTGTTATCTACTTTCCTCTTTATGTATAGTTTAGTTGTGTTGTGCTCTGATTACTAGTAGGATGTGTTTATTGCCTTCCTTCCGCTTGTTGTTGTAGACGCCTTGTGTGTACCGGGGGTACCTTGTGCACACGGCGGGTCTGTGCACGTGCTGGGTAGGCTTCCGCTGGGGCCTGGGGCGTGACAGATTATTTTGGTATCAGAGCCTAGGGTTAAGTCTTAGTGGACCTAGCAAACCTTAGGCTGGTTGGACTATAAGGATTTAGAACGCGAGAGACGGGGTCTTATATGATTACTTGGCGAAAGTAACATGATTGGGTCAATACTATAACTTCATAAGAGTTGGAGTTGATCGAAGTGATTGCACCTTCTATTTCCTTGGAAGGTCTGGTTGGCGGCCGACAACCTGACATCGGGAAATAATTGTGGCATGCTTCATTTGCTTTCGCATGATTGGGATTTGTTTTGGTTATCCTAACCTACGCATTTTATGCCTGTTACAGTTTGTTATGCCTACGACTCGCTCCATGACTGCCGAGGAGGCCGATGCGGAGACATCCGCTACTTCCGGATCCAGTGAGGTCCGAGATTTGAGAGAGCAGCTGGCTATGCTAGCTGATGTAGTGGAGCGGCAGTCGGCTGCGGCGCGAGAGCAGGCTGAGGCTTCGCGTCGGCAGGATGCAAGGATGCAGAGGTTGGAAGCTCTTTTGACCCAGCAGTTGGCGGCAAGGGGAACTCAAGACCCTTCGCAACCACCCGTGCAACAACGGGAGCACATGGGTGGAGTGACCGATGCACTTCGACCTGAGGTGCCCGAGCCTTCACATCACACTCCGAGTGCTGGGCGCCGGGAAGAGGTTGTGATGTCACCGCCAGTTCAGACTCCACCGGCGAGGACGGTTTTACCGATGATGGTAGCAGGAGAAGAGCGGGACCGACTCATGGCTCGTTTGAAGGAATTCCGGGAATCCAAGCCCCGGACATATGATGGAGAGAAACCCGACTATTGGGTTTTTGAGAAGTGGATTCTACACATGGAGAAACTTTTCCACGATACCTTCGTAGCGGAGGGAGACCGGGTGTGGTTGGCAACACACCACCTCGAGGGCGATGCTTACCAGTGGTGGACGGACATTCGGGATGACCCCACGACCGATTTGGCAGCAATCACATGGCCGCGGTTCAAGAAGATGCTCGCAATGAAGTATTTTCCGGCGAGCGCAAAAAGGCAAATGGAAAGAGACCTCCGCACCTTGAGGCAAGGAGACAAAACCGTGGCGGAGCACGAGAGGGAATTTACTCGACTACTTAACTGTATTCCGCACGTTGTGAGGGACGACGAGGACAAGGCCCGTATGTTCGAGAAGGGCCTTAGACCGTCCATTTTCAGATTGGTTCAGACCCTAAACCTCCAAACCTACCGGGAGGTTGTGGACCGTGCCTTGATAGTGGAGAAAGGCGCGGAGATTGCTAAGGAAGAGAGAGAAGCTCTTGATAGAACGCGAGGCAAGAGGACGGCAACCGAGGGCGCAAGTCATAAGCCCTATTCGAAGAAACCGCCGATTCGGTCGGGCGACGTGGCAGCGTCCCACTGGCCCCTCACACGCTGTCCATTGTTCGGGACGTGTGTCGGGCTCTGGTGGATTCAGGCGCTGATCGCGGGCCGGGCCGAGGGCGCAGTTTCGGTGCCCGAATGTTTCAGGCGCCCGAAACATGGGCCCAAAAGCCCATTTTGTTGGGTTATGTATAATAGGATCTAAATAGGGGAAAAAACACCTAGAGGGGGGTGAATAGGTGTAAACAATAAACACTCAAAAATCTTTGCGATATAAAACTCAATGCGGGAATAATAAATAACACGCAGAGATTTTTACGTGGAAAACTCCAAACCGGAGTAAAAAACCACGGGACCGATAACACGGTGAAATCCACTAGAATTAAACACGTACAAGGTGATATACCGTACTCACAGACGACTCAACCTTTTCCATACGCTCCTAGTTGATCTTCTCCGCTCGCTCCACGACGCTTCTCGAATCCACGATCTGCGTCCAACGCCGAATCCACGGTGTCCAACGTCGAGTCCACGACGTCCGACCGAATCCACGGTCTTCACCCAGTAGCACGCTTCGAATCCACGAACGTACCTCGCTCCGAATCCACGAGAGCGGTAGCACCTTGAATCCACAAGGCCACGCGAGTCCACGCGCCGATTTTGGGAAAATCGTTGTTTTTTGGGTGGTGATGATCCGCCGAATACTTAGATTAGAAATAGATCGGAAATACCATCTAAGTATTCATTGATTTGATTCTACTCAAAATGTGAGTATGAAAACCTAGAATCAAATCAATCAATATAGATGAAGAAACATAAGATAGAATCTATGATTTCCTTTCTTCTCTATATGTGGATCTTAGGCCGTATATAAGATGACGGCTTTTAGGTTTAGCGGCTTCTTTTTGGATTAGCCCTAGAAAAAGAATCATAGGGTCTATTTATAGGTTAGAAACCCTTGGAAGAAGATAAGGATCAAAAACTATCCTTTTCTGGAATTTTACATGACGACGATCCGGATCGGAGTTCGGCGATCCGGATTGCAGTAGCGAGAAAAACAGTTTCCAGAAAAACCTAGGTTCGGGATCCGGATCGAAGTGCCTGATCCGGATCGTTCATACAGTTCACCAAACATCAACGTTCGGGATCCGGATTGAAAAGCCTGATCCGGATCGTTCAAATAAAATGGTAAACCCAGTGTTCGGGATCCGGATCAAAGGAAGCTACGATTCGGATTGAACTGGTGTATGAACGAACAACCTTCGGGATCCGGATTGCAAAGTCTGATCCGGATCCTGAACATGTCCCATGTCCAATTTTTGATATTTATGCAATTACAAGTTCATCCAAGTGTTTCTACACTATAAGAAGTATTCGGATCACCAAAGATATTAAGTTAAACATACCTGATCCTTTTGAATTCTTCTTTCTTGAGATTGAGTTATATGATCCAACCTTCTTTACCTTCAATCTTCAGGACATAACCGAATTCACGAAATACGCCAACTCAAATTCCGTAACAATCTCCCCCTTTGGCGGTTTTGTGACAAAACATAGATCCACTCAAGAAAATTCAAAAAGATATTTTTGTTGCTATCACCATACAACAAAAATTTACAATGGAGATCCAAAATAAAATACATGAGTTAAACTCCTAAAACAGACTCTAGACTTAGACATCTGTACTCTCTGCAAAAGAAATCATTTTTGACAAAAGAAGTCGTTAGATACCTCAAGAATTTTATATCATTCAAAAACCACATACAGAGATGAAGTTTATACTCATCATGACATTTATACATTCAGATATGTAATTTGATCATAGTTAAAACACCAACATATCTTCTATGCAATCAAAATCCAAATGTCATGTTAGTGAACATCAACTTGTTAGTTATATTACATGCCCAAATAGTTAGTCGAATAGTTAGTCGAGGCATGCATTCAAACACAAATGAAAACCGAAAGTAAAGTTGAAGTTCTACTTACCTTTCAAGTTGAGGTTGTACTTACCTCCATAGTTTCAAGTTTCTCACAAACATTGTATCATTGTTTATACCTCTCCTCCCCCTTTTTGTCACAAAAGTTAGCCAAAAATTACCAAAATGGAGAGAATAGTTAACAGTTCAAGTACCAAAAGTTTGAGAACTAAAAACTAAAAACTAAAACTTAAAAACCTGCACATGAAAATTATTAGAAATCAGCACAAGTCAATCATCTGAGGCAGTGTAGAAACTCAAAATATCTTATTTTTAATAGATAGGTTAAAAAGTGAATTCTGATCTAGTTGAAATCAAAAGACCCCTGTTGACCTATTTGGTCAAGCGCCAGTGTTCAAGTTGCACTATTTACTAGGCAAAAAGGCTACTTTTCAATCCGGACCTGATCTTGGAAATCCGAATTGACGGTTACGATCGTCTCGTCAAACAGAGCGAGATTCATATTCAGCACTTTTTGATCTGACGGTCGGATCTTCCAGAATTTAACGAAGAAACGATCAAATAGCCGCGACCAAAGCAACAGTGTCTACGCACAGGTCACTTAAGTGAAGTTACTGTAGATGAACAGTAACCCCAATTTTCGGGACCCCGACGAATGCGACGCTGACCAATTCACTGTCTGGAAACCGATCCTAGTACTTCAGGTAGTCGTTTCGAACGGTTTCGTCGTTCCGGACGCGATGGCGCTAACGGAATTTCTGTTTGACGACCCTGGAGTCTCGAAAAGCGCGAAAACTGTATTTTGACACAGTATTTATGGACCGAGTTTTTATCCGGGCAGTTTCTCGAAAAATGGAAATCGCTACCTGATAGGTCTCGTCGAGCCGGACGTGATGCGCAGTCCATTTTTCGTTTCGATGAGCGGATCGCCTCGAAAAGCGAAAAATTCAGTAAAAAATACAATAAATTGCATAGAACCCCCTGTATTTTGTGCCTCGAAGTGCGTGCCGCTTCTTGGAGAGGGACCTAGATGTGATTAGAAGCTGCTGTTAAGGGCCCAACTCTAAATGTCTTAAGGAGAGGGACTAAAAGGCAAATATGCCATATACACTATAAGTATATAGCTCGGGTTAGGGTTCCTTAAACCCTAACCCTGCAGCACGAGCCCCCAGCCGCAAAACCCAACTCCTTCCTCTCCATCAGCCGCACCCCTCGGAGGTAGCCCGCACCGGCCGCCGCCTCCCCGTCGCCGGAGAAGGGGAATCAAGAACCACCTTTATCTCGGGTGGTTGGAGAGGGAGAGTGCTCGGGAGGGTCTGGGCTAGCAAGAGTTTGCCCGTGGGGTCCTCCGGGAAGCCGCATACAAGCTTGAGGGAGCCGGCACCCCAGCTCCGCCCGGCGCCGCCGGGGGACCACTTCTTCTTCTTCCTCTCTCCGGCAAGGTAAGAGGGTTGCATGTTTTTGTTTTAATGGGTCTAAGAATCTTGTGGTAGCCTCCTGACCTTAAGTACTGTCACGCCCCGGGGCGATACTGCGCCCCGGCTCGCCAACAGATCCGCCGCCCGTACGGGAAGCCCCGTATAGGCGTAGCGACTAACCTGCAAAGAAACATCTACACTAGCAGATATCAGAGCTGAAAGAGAAAAGCTGGAAAGAAATACATAAAATAAGACTACAACTTTTAAATATACAGACCATCCTCACCAGAATACAGGAGTCTCTCATAAAAGCAGGAAAGGAAGGTACAACTCAAAACCTCACTACAAAAGTCACTCGACATAACACACACCAAAATGGAACTGGGGTACATCTACTCACACACAGAAGACGACAGGAGGGGATCTATCTCGCGACGCCCTTACCTCGGTCAGAAGGAGCTGGATCAGCAACAGGAGCTGCAGGAACTGGAGCAGAAGTCCCTGGGGAGAAAACACCACGACGGGTGTGAGAACTACATCCCACAGTAGTTCTCAGTGGGTGCCGCCAACAAGCCCGACGGTCTGCCCACTAAGTCTACCAGAGGCAAAAGTAACATATGCAGTGCTATAAGGAGAGCTAGGAAAGGTAACTCTACAGCTACTATGCCTCTATCTAGATGCTCAACAGTGGAACAGAAAGAACATAATGCCACAACTAACTCTCATCCCTGATCACCCAATCAAAACTGACTGCCACAACGGGTCCAGTCAAACCTGCGCCAACCTACTGCCGTTACGTCCCGGAGGAGCGGACTTACGTAGGGCGTCCGTGGCTGCCAACGAAAGCACAGCCAGAGGGACCACCGCGACGACAAGTCGCTAAGGAACATCTCAAACTCACACCGGTACACAACCCGGTCTCGCCTACTCCGGAGTGGCCCTCGAGGGGAGCGACCCGCTCGAGTCAAAGTAACCCATAAGTATCACTGTATAGTATCACTGTAAAACTCAAATGTGGCTCATGCAGGCTATGATCCAATCTTCGATCAATAAGATCGACTACCAAACAAATCACTGTCTCACACACTAGCTGGAATCTACACAGCTGAAACCCACTGTCTCTCTGACAGTTTCCAAGAACCCAGATCTACCATCACTATCACTCTCCCAAAGAAATCAAATCTACAGACTGCTATCAACTCCACTCGGTCCCCAGACACGAGTGCAAATGCATCCCACAACCGACCGACCTCTCGGCCCACAACTTGGGCGAGGAAAAGCTAAGTCCAAGGTGAAATAAAGTATCGTGATGTGGAATGTCTAGAGCAATAAAAACCTAGCCCAAGTTGGAGTTTTTCTACAGACTGGCTGAACATGATACATATGACAGGGGTGCTAGGTCAAATTCCAAGATTTCATTACTTAACATAGTGCCGGAATCAAAAGATTCAACAACTGATATACAAGATACAACATACAGTTTTTCACATGCTAATACTCCAATTTCTAACATGCATGATCCTACACACCTAGAATTAGTACACAGTCCAGAGTTCTTGGAAGCAAGGTCACCCACCTGAAAGTGCTAACTGTCCAAAATGGCACAGCTGAGAAAGCCCACAACTGTCAAATCACAAATCCCACCAAGCCAACATCACGGTAGAAGTGCTCACAAACTCCTGGGTACAAACATACACCAAAATTACACTTTAATTCACACAAATTCCACATTCCCCAAAATCTGTGGTGAACAGTCCCACTAACACGAAATTTTCACCTGAAAAACTTCCTCTAAAAATTCCAATAAAAATATGACGGCGATCCTCGCGAAGAGTAGATGTCGATAGAGTCCTGAAACGTCGAATTCCGATGTCCGGATGAGGAGATAAAAATCCGACAAGTAGGTGCTGTCCAAATCAACCAACAGTCGCAAAGGGGGTTAAAAATGTACCCAGAACCCCAAGAAAAGCTCGGATCCAGAAAAAGTGTCCAACACGAAAAATGTAGATTTACCTCTTACGAAACCGTCACCGCAGAAATCGTCCAAAAATAATGTCGGGGTAGCCCGGTAGACCTCCCGGACTAAACTGCGACGGAAATGGGCCTCCAACAGTAGATCGTCGCTCCGCACCCCGATGCAGAAGTCGCCGTCGTCGCGGCCTCCAAAAATCCTGAGCTTCCGCCAAAAGATGCACAAGAGGGAGAGAAACAACTTTGGTGAAGGGCTCCAAGTGAAAAGCTTTCGGGAAAAGCTTCAAAACGAGGCCCCTTGAGGCCTTTTTATAGGCCTCACCCGAAACAGCCCGGAAAAACAAGTCAATGGGCTTTGGGCCCAAAATTTCGGGCGCCCGGAACATTCGGGCGGCTACAGTGTTGGGCCGGGCCCAACACTGTTCACGCCCGAATCCACCAGGAGCCGCCACGTGGCCCGCCGAACAGCAAACAGCTGTTCGGCCCACCCGCTGGCTGCCACGTGGCCCGCCCCCGCACAGTGAGGCGGTTGGCGCCCGCCAATCAGCGGGCGACACGTGTCCACCCCGGTTGACCCGCTGACCGGTCGGCGGCCGCGCCGGGCGCGCGGCATGGCCCCGACGTGGGCACGCGCCCCGAGGCACCGACCCCGACTCCGTGCGCCGCGCACGGTGCGCCCGCGAACCAGAGGGCGACACGCGTCCCCTACACCCGGTCCACGCATTCAACAGGAATTCAGTGGACCGCGCCGCATGCACCGACCAACCGGAGGCTGCCACGTGGCCCCGCATTGGTCCATGCACCGCCGCGCTCACCCGGTAGACCGCGCGCCTTGCGCCCGCCAATCAGGCGGTGCCACGTGTCCATGCGCCGGGTCTGTGCACCCCGCCGCGCAGCTCTGTGGACCGCGCATCCTGAACCGGCCAATGACAGGCCGCCACGTGGCATCCCGGCGGTCTACGGCCCCTCCCATGCACCATTTTCCACTGAAAACTTCCGGGAGTCCGTTTTTGGGCATCCGGACTCAGAAATAAACAAGCAAATAGCCGTTTTCAAGCGTTTTTCCGTGCTGAATCCATTTCCGACCTCTGTTGGGCCTAATTCTTTTCCGAAATTTCGGCAAACTCAGCCGAAGGCCTACACAGCTAATAATAACACACAGGGTCCATCAGTGGCATCCCATTGACGCACCATGGGCCAGATACACCAACGCTAGGTGCTCTAACAGTGGATTCATCGGAAGAACGCTGCATGGGAATTTGGGCCACTACATCCTCCCCCACTAAAAGGAAGTTTCGTCCTCGAAACGAAGTAAGGTAGAACAGGCGTACCTCAACCAGTAGTCTCGAACAGAAAAGGGTAAGCAGATCTCATCTCTGTCTCTAGCTCCCAAGTAGCCTCTCGCTCATCGTGATTGCTCCATAAGATCTTCACATACGGAATGGTCCGGTTGCGCAATTCCCTCACCTCACGAGCAAGAATCCGCAACGGCCGCTCCTCGTAAACCAGGTCCTCACCGATCTCCAAGGGAGTGAAGTCAACCACATGCGACGGATCAAAGACATATCTCCTCAGGGCTGAGACATGAAAAACATCGTGTACACCGGCCAAACGTGGAGGAAGAGCAACTCTATAAGCCACAGGGCCTACCCTCTCAAGTACCTCAAAGGGTCCAACAAAACGGGGACTAAGCTTCCCACGCACTCCAAATCTCCGGACCCCTTTCGAAGGCGAGACCTTTAAGAATACATGGTCACCAATCTGAAACTCCAGGTCTCGCCGTCGAGTATCTGCATAACTCCTCTGACGACTCTGGGCTACCTCAAGGTGTCGACGAACAACTCTGACCTTCTCCTCAGCCTCCAAAAGAAGATCAGGTCCCAAAGTCTTCCTCTCACCCACGTCACTCCAATACAAGGGTGACCGACACTTGCGTCCATACAACGCCTCAAACGGAGCCATCTGGATGCTCGCCTGATAGCTGTTGTTGTACGCAAACTCAACCAAAGATAAGTGTCGGTACCACCCCCCTCCAAAATCCATAACGCACGCTCTCAGCATATCCTCAAGGGTCTGTATAGTGCGCTCAGACTGGCCATCAGTCTGTGGGTGGAATGCAGTGCTGAATCTGAGCTGGGTCCCCAAAGCTGACTGTAAACTCCCCCAGAATCGTGACACAAACCTCGGATCCCGATCTGAAACAATCGACGCAGGTATCCCGTGTAGCCTCACTATCTCGTCCAAATACAACTGTGCCAGACGCTCCAGTGACCAAGTCATCTGAACAGGCAAGAAATGCGCTGACTTGGTGAGTCTATCAACAATAACCCAAATCGCGTCGGCTCCACTCTGCGCTCTCGGCAGCCCTGTAACAAAGTCCATGGTGATGTGGTCCCATTTCCACTCGGGAATTGGAAGACTTTGCAACTTGCCAGCAGGAACCCGGTGCTCTGCTTTCACTTGCTGGCAAGTTAAACAGTGAGCCACGAATCTTCCAACGTCCCGCTTCATTCCGGACCACCAAAAATGTGCCTTGAGGTCCTTATACATCTTAGTACCACCAGGATGAATGGTATAAGGTGTATAATGAGCCTCACCCAAAATCAGGTCTCTGATCTCTGAATCCGAAGGCACACACACTCGGTCCCTGTACCGCAGTACTCCCGAGCTATCCACTGTAAAATCCCCTATAAGATCTGCCTGAATCTGTGATCTAATCCTCTCCAAGTGGGGGTCCTCACTCTGCGTCTCCCTAATCCTGTCCAACAGAGTGGGCTGCAAGACCATAGACATCAGTCTAGCAGAGACCCCAGGGGATACAACCTCAATCTGGAGTCGCCTCAACTGCTCAATCAACGGGGCCTGCTGCGTGACCAACATGCTCAAGCTCTGCACTGACCTCCGACTCAAAGCATCTGCTACCACATTGGCCTTGCCGGGATGATAGAGGATACTCACATCGTAATCCTTCAGTAACTCCAACCACCGGCGTTGCCTCAGGTTCAGCTCCTTTTGAGTAAACAGATACTTTAAGCTCTTATGATCCGTGTAGATCTCACAATGCTCACCGTAGAGGTAATGCCGCCACAACTTCAATGCGAACACCACAGCTGCCAGCTCTAAATCATGAGTAGGGTAATTCTTCTCATAATCCTTTAGTTGCCGTGAAGCATAAGCAATTACCCTCCCATGCTGCATCAAGACACAACCCAAACCGCTGTGCGAGGCGTCACTGTAAATCACGTAGCCATCACCCATCACTGGCAGTGTAAGAACTGGTGCTGAAATCAGTCTCTTCTTCAGCTCCTCAAAACTCCGCTGACACTGCTCAGTCCAAATGAACCTCATCCCCTTCCTAGTCAAACAGGTCAGGGGAGTAGAGAGCTTCGCAAAGCCCTCTACAAACCGACGGTAGTAGCCAGCCAAGCCCAGAAAGCTCCGGACCTCAGTCACCGTCGTCGGTCTCGGCCAATCCCGAACTGTATCAATCTTCGTCGGGTCAACTGCCACTCCTGCGGCTGATACCAAGTGGCCCAAGAATGCAACCTCCCGAAGCCAAAACTCGCACTTCTTAAGCTTGGCATACAGCTTCTTCTCACGTAGAAGCTGCAGCACTATCCTCAAGTGCTCCTCATGATCCACATCGCTCCGGGAGTAGATCAAGATGTCATCAATGAACACAACCACAAACAAGTCTAAGTACGGCTGAAATACCCGGTTCATCAAATCCATGAAAGCAGCTGGGGCATTAGTCAAACCAAACGGCATAACCGTAAACTCATAATGCCCATACCGGGATCGAAAAGCCGTCTTAGGGATGTCCTCGGCCCTCACCCTCAACTGGTGGTAACCTGACTGAAGATCAATCTTCGAAAACACTGTGGCTCCCTGCAACTGATCAAATAAATCATCTATCCGTGGAAGAGGGTACTTGTTCCGGATGGTCACTTTATTCAACTCCCGATAATCCACACACAAACGAAGCGACCCATCCTTCTTCTTCACAAATAAAACTGGCGCTCCCCACGGAGAAACACTAGGCCTGACAAAGCCCCTATCCATAAGATCCTGAAGCTGGGCCTTCAACTCCCTCAACTCGGCAGGTGCCATCCTATAAGGCGCCTTCGAGATTGGTGCGGTTCCCGGTACCACATCAATCACAAACTCCACCTCCCTCTCCGGCGGCATCGTCATCAACTCAGGGGGAAACACATCTGGGAACTCGCGGACAACAGGAATATCCTCGAGTCCCAGTGCCGCCGTAGGCACCTCCACAATCGTCGCTAAGAAAGCGGTTGCAGCCCCTACTAATCAACCGCCTAGCCCTCGCCGAAGAAACAGTCATCGCAAAGAATGTGCTCTGGCAGCCTCTGAAGACAAACTCCTCCTGTCCAGGCTCGCGGAGGGTCACCGTCCTCTCTCTGCAGTCTATAACAGCCATAGTACCTCGACAACCAATCCATACCTAGCACGACGTCGAAATCCTGGAGCTGCCGCAAGACAAGCAAGTCTGCCGGCAAAATCCAGGATCCCAACTGCACAGGGCAATCCCTACAATACTCCTCGACATGCAAGACATGATCTGGTATCTGAACCTCTAATGCATGCGATAAAGAAACTACCTCTATACCATGAAGGGATGCAAATGCTCTACTGATAAAAGAATGCGATGCACCGGTATCAAAGAGAGTACGAGTACGAACTGCAGAAATCAAAATAATACCTGCGACGACATGCTCTGCTGCTGTAGCATCCTCTACCTGAGCGGCATAGACTCGACCGCTCGGCGCCGGGGGATGTCGCTCTGGCTGTCGCGAGGACGATGGAGCAAAATCTGGCCTACCGGAGGTCGCCGAAGGTCCTGCTGACTGACGAGGAACGAAGGATGCAGAAGCTGATGAAGGAGCTGGGTAACCTGCCCTGGGGCACGCCCCTCGCGAAGTGGACGGTCTGCCGCAACGGAAGCAGCGGCCCGACCTGGCGGGCACTGGGCTGGTGAGTGCGGTCCTCCCAAGATGATACAACGGTCGGGGCGGGCTGCCGCGAAGTCTGCTGCTGCTGCGAAAGGTGCTGCTGCGAAGGACTGCTGCTGTCGAGGTGGTCGACGATGTGCTGCTGCTGGAACTGACGAGATCCCAGATCTCTGCCGCCCCTGATACCCCGTCCCTGAGAGTGGAAACGGGGTGGTCTCGGGGTTGTCCTTACTCGATGCCCCTCCTCAAACATGCGCGGGGCGCTTGCCCAGGAGTCACACGGGGGCTGGAGTCACCTCTGCCATCACGGCCTCACCACCTCCACATAACGTGCCTGCTCCATCGAGGCCTTAACATCTTGTAATCTGAGGGAGCGGACCAACTGATAACTGTCGACGCAAAACCCCTCTCGAACATGTAGATCCGGTGGGTCTCATCTCTGGCCACGTGGGGCATACAGCCAACAGCCGATTGAAATCGGCTATGTACGCTGTACGGGCCTATCTCCCTGGCGGAGATTCCTCAGCTGCTCCTCCAAGCTCTGTCGAACACTCTCGGGAAGAAAGGCCCCAAGAAGCATACCGCGAAACTCTGCCAAGAGATAAACTGGGTCCCAGGCGGACCTGCGGGTCGCACACGCCGCCACCAGGCCTCGGCGTTGCTCCAGAAATGAGTAGCCAACAGAACTCGAAACTCTCATCAATAAAAAGGCTCTCGACAATGGCGATCATAGCTGTTAACCCAAGGACTCAGCGCCCACTGCCTCAGCACTCATGCCCCGGAAAAGCGGGGTTGGTCCAACATTGCACGAAACTCAACAAAAGGGACCACCAAAACTGCTGCTGCCAAAGTCCAAAGATCCCGTGTCCCAGACGGTGGCTAGGAAACAGGCTCAGCCGGAAATGGGTGCAGGCGCACAACAGGGGTGCCACCACAGGGGAAGACAGGCAACGGAGAAAACTCTCAGGGGGTACCAACCGCCGGCTGCGCTTCTGCTCCCAACAAGAGCCGGCAACCAACACAGGCCTCCTTCGCGTCGAGGAACGCCTCAGTCAACTTGTGCCACCTGGGCACGGAACTCAAAACCGCAAGCTCGGATGTCCCTGCTACGCAGTCCTCATGTCGGGCTAAGAGGCCGTAAGGCTGCGAAGCGTAACCATCGAGCGTCGAGGAGGCATCCCCACCTGAGGACCATGGAAACAATCAGAACCAAATCATCTCTCGACCCAATCTAGCGAAGGTCAGAAGGAAGTCCCCCTTACGACGTACTAATGTGTAGTCTGCAGCCAACATAGTTGCCACCGAGGCCGACAGGTCGACGCTCACCCGAACGCTCGGGAGAGTTAGAGAAATCTAATTCAGGACTCTCGCTAAAGGTCCCGGCTCTTCGCGAGTCATTCCTAGGGTCCAACCACAAGCCTAGTGGTTCC
>CM055069.1:7761751-7812909 GCA_029204045.2 Tillandsia leiboldiana | reverse complement strand
TTCACGCCCCGGGGCGATACTGCGCCCCGGCTCGCCAACAGATCCGCCGCCCGTACGGGAAGCCCCGTATAGGCGTAGCGACTAACCTGCAAGAAACATCTACACTAGCAGATATCAGAGCTGAAAGAGAAAAGCTGGAAGAAATACATAAAATAAAACTACAACTTTTAAATATACAGACCATCCTCACCAGAATACAGGAGTCTCTCATAAAAGCAGGAAAGGAAGGTACAACTCAAAACCTCACTACAAAAGTCACTCGACATAACACACACCAAAATGGAACTGGGGTACATCTACTCACACACAGAAGACGACAGGAGGGGATCTATCTCGCGACGCCCTTACCTCGGTCAGAAGGAGCTGGATCAGCAACAGGAGCTGCAGGAACTGGAGCAGAAGTCCCTGGGGAGAAAACACCACGACGGGTGTGAGAACTACATCCCACAGTAGTTCTCAGTGGGTGCCGCCAACAAGCCCGACGGTCTGCCCACTAAGTCTACCAGAGGCAAAAGTAACATATGCAGTGCTATAAGGAGAGCTAGGAAAGGTAACTCTACAGCTACTATGCCTCTATCTAGATGCTCAACAGTGGAACAGAAAGAACATAATGCCACAACTAACTCTCATCCCTGATCACCCAATCAAAACTGACTGCCACAACGGGTCCAGTCAAACCTGCGCCAACCTACTGCCGTTACGTCCCGGAGGAGCGGACTTACGTAGGGCGTCCGTGGCTGCCAACGAAAGCACAGCCAGAGGGACCACCGCGACGACAAGTCGCTAAAGAACATCTCAAACTCACACCGGTACACAACCCGGTCTCGCCTACTCCGGAGTGGCCCTCGAGGGGAGCGACCCGCTCGAGTCAAAGTAACCCATAAGTATCACTGTATAGTATCACTGTAAAACTCAAATGTGGCTCATGCAGGCTATGATCCAATCTTCGATCAATAAGATCGACTACCAAACAAATCACTGTCTCACACACTAGGCTGGAATCTACACAGCTGAAACCCACTGTCTCTCTGACAGTTTCCAAGAACCCAGATCTACCATCACTATCACTCTCCCAAAGAAATCAAATCTACAGACTGCTATCAACTCCACTCGGTCCCCAGACACGAGTGCAAATGCATCCACAACCGACCGACCTCTCGGCCCACAACTTGGGCGAGGAAAAGCTAAGTCCAAGGTGAAATAAAGTATCGTGATGTGGAATGTCTAGAGCAATAAAAAACCTAGCCCAAGTGGAGTTTTTCTACAGACTGGCTGGAACATGATACATATGACAGGGGTGCTAGGGTCAAATTCCAAGATTTCATTACTTAACATAGTGCCGGAATCAAAAGAGTCAACACTGATATACAAGATACAACATACAGTTTTTCACATGCTAATACTCCAATTTCTAACATGCATGATCCTACACACCTAGAATTAGTACACAGTCCAGAGTTCTTGGAAGCAAGGTCACCACCTGAAAGTGCTAACTGTCCAAAATGGCACAGCTGAGAAAGCCCACAACTGTCAAATCACAAATCCCACCAAGCCAACATCACGGTATAAGGTGCTCACAAACTCCTGGGTACAACATACACCAAAATTACACTTTAATTCACAACAAATTCCACATTCCCCAAAATCTGTGGTGAACAGTCCCACTAACACGAAATTTTCACCTGAAAAACTTCCTCTAAAAATTCCAATAAAAATATGACGGCGATCCTCGCGAAGAGTAGATGTCGATAGAGTCCCTGAAACGTCGAATTCCGATGTCCGGATGAGGAGATAAAAATCCGACAAGTAGGTGCTGTCCAAATCAACCAACAGTCGCAAAGGGGGTTAAAAATGTACCCAGAACCCCAAGAAAAGCTCGGATCCAGAAAAAGTGTCCAACACGAAAAATGTAGATTTACCTCTTACGAAACCGTCACCCGCAGAAATCGTCCAAAAATAATGTCGGGGTAGCCCGGTAGACCTCCCGGACTAAACTGCGACGGAAATGGGCCTCCAACAGTGATCGTCGCTCCGCACCCCGAGCAGAAGTCGCCGTCGTCGCGGCCTCCAAAATCCTGAGCTTCCGCCAAAAGATGCACAAGAGGGAGAGAAAACAACTGTTGTGAAGGGCTCCAAGTGAAAAGCTTTCGGGAAAAGCTTCAAAACGAGGCCCCTTGAGGCCTTTTTATAGGCCTCACCCAAACAGCCCGGAAACAACAAGTCAATGGGCTTTGGGCCCAAAAAATTTCGGGCGCCCGGAACATTCGGGCGGCTACAGTGTTGGGCCGGGCCCAACACTGTTCACGCCCGAATCACACCAGGAGCCGCCACGTGGCCCGCCGAACAGCAAACAGCTTGTTCGGCCCACCCGCTGGCTGCCACGTGGCCCGCCCCCGCACATGAGGCGGTTGGCGCCCGCCATCAGCGGGCGACACGTGTCACACCCCGGTTTGAACCCTCTGACCGGTCGGCGGCCGCGCCGGGCGCGCGGCATGGCCCCGACGTGGGCACGCGCCCGAGGCACCGACCCCGACTCCGTGCGCCGCGCACGGTGCGCCCGCGAACCAGAGGGCGAACGCGTCCCTACACCCGGTCCACGCATTCAACAGGAATTCAGTGGACCGCGCCGCATGCACCGACCAACGGAGGCTGCCACGTGGCCCCGCATTGGTCCATGCACCGCCGCGCTCACACCGGTAGACCGCGCGCCTTGCGCCCGCCAATCAGGCGGTGCCACGACGTGTCCATGGCGCCGGGTCTGTGCACCCGCCGCGCAGCTCTGTGGACCGCGCATCCTGAACCGCCAATGACAGGCCGCCACGTGGCATCCCGGCGGTCTACGGCCCCTCCCATGCACCATTTTCCACTGAAAACTTCCGGGAGTCCGTTTTTGGGCATCCGGACTCAGAAATAAACAAGCAAATAGCCGTTTTCAAGCGTTTTTCCGTGCTGAATCCATTTCCGACCTCTGTTTGGGCCTAATTCTTTTCCGAAATTTCGGCAAACTCAGCCGAAGGGCCTACACAGCTAATAATAACACACAGGGTCCATCAGTGGCATCCCATTGACGCACCATGGGCCAGATACACCAACGCTAGGTGCTCTAACAGTGGATTCATCGAAGAACGCTGCATGGGAATTTGGGCCACTACATCCTCCCCCACTAAAAGGAAGTTTCGTCCTCGAAACGAAGTAAGGTAGAACAGGCGTACCTCAACCAGTAGTCCTCGAACAGAAAAGGGTAAGCAGATCTCATCTCTGTCTCTAGCTCCCAAGTAGCCTCTCGCTCATCGTGATTGCTCCATAAGATCTTCACATACGGAATGGTCCGGTGCGCAATTCCCTCACCTCACGAGCAAGAATCCGCAACGGCCGCTCCTCGTAAACCAGGTCCTCACCGATCTCCAAGGGAGTGAAGTCAACCACATGCGACGGATCAAAGACATATCTCCTCAGGGCTGAGACATGAAAAACATCGTGTACACCGGCCAAACGTGGAGGAAGAGCAACTCTATAAGCCACAGGGCCTACCCTCTCAAGTACCTCAAAGGGTCCAACAAAACGGGGACTAAGCTTCCCACGCACTCCAAATCTCCGGACCCCTTTCGAAGGCGAGACCTTTAAGAATACATGGTCACCAATCTGAAACTCCAGGTCTCGCCGTCGAGTATCTGCATAACTCCTCTGACGACTCTGGGCTACCTCAAGGTGTCGACGAACAACTCTGACCTTCTCCTCAGCCTCCAAAGAAGATCAGGTCCCAAAGTCTTCCTCTCACCCACGTCACTCCAATACAAGGGTGACCGACACTTGCGTCCATACAACGCCTCAAACGGAGCCATCTGGATGCTCGCCTGATAGCTGTTGTTGTACGCAAACTCAACCAAAGATAAGTGTCGGTACCACCCCCCTCCAAAATCCATAACGCACGCTCTCAGCATATCCTCAAGGGTCTGTATAGTGCGCTCAGACTGGCCATCAGTCTGTGGGTGGAATGCAGTGCTGAATCTGAGCTGGGTCCCCAAAGCTGACTGTAAACTCCCCCAGAATCGTGACACAAACCTCGGATCCCGATCTGAAACAATCGACGCAGGTATCCCGTGTAGCCTCACTATCTCGTCCAAATACAACTGTGCCAGACGCTCCAGTGACCAAGTCATCTGAACAGGCAAGAAATGCGCTGACTTGGTGAGTCTATCAACAATAACCCAAATCGCGTCGGCTCCACTCTGCGCTCTCGGCAGCCCTGTAACAAAGTCCATGGTGATGTGGTCCCATTTCCACTCGGGAATTGGAAGACTTTGCAACTTGCCAGCAGGAACCCGGTGCTCTGCTTTCACTTGCTGGCAAGTTAAACAGTGAGCCACGAATCTTCCAACGTCCCGCTTCATTCCGGACCACCAAAAATGTGCCTTGAGGTCCTTATACATCTTAGTACCACCAGGATGAATGGTATAAGGTGTATAATGAGCCTCACCCAAAATCAGGTCTCTGATCTCTGAATCCGAAGGCACACACACTCGGTCCCTGTACCGCAGTACTCCCGAGCTATCCACTGTAAAATCCCCTATAAGATCTGCCTGAATCTGTGATCTAATCCTCTCCAAGTGGGGGTCCTCACTCTGCGTCTCCCTAATCCTGTCCAACAGAGTGGGCTGCAAGACCATAGACATCAGTCTAGCAGAGACCCCAGGGGATACAACCTCAATCTGGAGTCGCCTCAACTGCTCAATCAACGGGGCCTGCTGCGTGACCAACATGCTCAAGCTCTGCACTGACCTCCGACTCAAAGCATCTGCTACCACATTGGCCTTGCCGGGATGATAGAGGATACTCACATCGTAATCCTTCAGTAACTCCAACCACCGGCGTTGCCTCAGGTTCAGCTCCTTTTGAGTAAACAGATACTTTAAGCTCTTATGATCCGTGTAGATCTCACAATGCTCACCGTAGAGGTAATGCCGCCACAACTTCAATGCGAACACCACAGCTGCCAGCTCTAAATCATGAGTAGGGTAATTCTTCTCATAATCCTTTAGTTGCCGTGAAGCATAAGCAATTACCCTCCCATGCTGCATCAAGACACAACCCAAACCGCTGTGCGAGGCGTCACTGTAAATCACGTAGCCATCACCCATCACTGGCAGTGTAAGAACTGGTGCTGAAATCAGTCTCTTCTTCAGCTCCTCAAAACTCCGCTGACACTGCTCAGTCCAAATGAACCTCATCCCCTTCCTAGTCAAACAGGTCAGGGGAGTAGAGAGCTTCGCAAAGCCCTCTACAAACCGACGGTAGTAGCCAGCCAAGCCCAGAAAGCTCCGGACCTCAGTCACCGTCGTCGGTCTCGGCCAATCCCGAACTGTATCAATCTTCGTCGGGTCAACTGCCACTCCTGCGGCTGATACCAAGTGGCCCAAGAATGCAACCTCCCGAAGCCAAAACTCGCACTTCTTAAGCTTGGCATACAGCTTCTTCTCACGTAGAAGCTGCAGCACTATCCTCAAGTGCTCCTCATGATCCACATCGCTCCGGGAGTAGATCAAGATGTCATCAATGAACACAACCACAAACAAGTCTAAGTACGGCTGAAATACCCGGTTCATCAAATCCATGAAAGCAGCTGGGGCATTAGTCAAACCAAACGGCATAACCGTAAACTCATAATGCCCATACCGGGATCGAAAAGCCGTCTTAGGGATGTCCTCGGCCCTCACCCTCAACTGGTGGTAACCTGACTGAAGATCAATCTTCGAAAACACTGTGGCTCCCTGCAACTGATCAAATAAATCATCTATCCGTGGAAGAGGGTACTTGTTCCGGATGGTCACTTTATTCAACTCCCGATAATCCACACACAAACGAAGCGACCCATCCTTCTTCTTCACAAATAAAACTGGCGCTCCCCACGGAGAAACACTAGGCCTGACAAAGCCCCTATCCATAAGATCCTGAAGCTGGGCCTTCAACTCCCTCAACTCGGCAGGTGCCATCCTATAAGGCGCCTTCGAGATTGGTGCGGTTCCCGGTACCACATCAATCACAAACTCCACCTCCCTCTCCGGCGGCATCGTCATCAACTCAGGGGGAAACACATCTGGGAACTCGCGGACAACAGGAATATCCTCGAGTCCCAGTGCCGCCGTAGGCACCTCCACAATCGTCGCTAAGAAAGCGGTGCAGCCCCTACTAATCAACCGCCTAGCCCTCGCCGAAGAAACAGTCATCGCAAAGAATGTGCTCTGGCAGCCTCTGAAGACAAACTCCTCCTGTCCAGGCTCGCGGAGGGTCACCGTCCTCTCTCTGCAGTCTATAACAGCATAGTACCTCGACAACCAATCCATACCTAGCACGACGTCGAAATCCTGGAGCTGCCGCAAGACAAGCAAGTCTGCCGGCAAAATCCAGGATCCCAACTGCACAGGGCAATCCCTACAATACTCCTCGACATGCAAGACATGATCTGGTATCTGAACCTCTAATGCATGCGATAAAGAAACTACCTCTATACCATGAAGGGATGCAAATGCTCTACTGATAAAAGAATGCGATGCACCGGTATCAAAGAGAGTACGAGTACGAACTGCAGAAATCAAAATAATACCTGCGACGACATGCTCTGCTGCTGTAGCATCCTCTACCTGAGCGGCATAGACTCGACCGCTCGGCGCCGGGGGATGTCGCTCTGGCTGTCGCGAGGACGATGGAGCAAAATCTGGCCTACCGGAGGTCGCCGAAGGTCCTGCTGACTGACGAGGAACGAAGGATGCAGAAGCTGATGAAGGAGCTGGGTAACCTGCCCTGGGGCACGCCCTCGCGAAGTGACCGGTCTGCCCGCAACGGAAGCAGCGGTCCCGACCCTGCGGGCACTGGGCTGGTGAGTGCGGTCCTCCACAGATGATACAACGGTCGGGGCGCGGCTGCCGCGAAGTCTGCTGCTGCTGCGAAGACTGCTGCTGCTGCGTAGACTGCTGCTGTCGAGGTGGTCGACGCTGCTGCTGCTGCTGGAACTGACGAGATCCCCCAGATCTCTGCCGCCCCTGATACCCCCGTCCCTGAGAGTGGAAACGGGGTGGTCTCGGGGGTCCCTGCCTACTCGACTGCCCCTCCTCAAACTGCGCGGGGCGCTTCGCCCCAGGAGTCACAACGGGGGCTGGAGTCACCTCTGCCATCACGGCCTCACCACCCTCCACATAAAGTGCCTGCTCCATCGAGGCCTCTAAAGTCTGTAATCTGAGGGAGCGGACCAACTGATAAATGTCCCGACGCAACCCTCTCTCGAACATGTAGATCCGGTGGGTCTCATCTCTGGCCACGTGGGGCATACTAGCCAACAGCCGATTGAAATCGGCTATGTACGCATGTACGGGCCTATCTCCCTGGCGGAGATTCCTCAGCTGCTCCTCCAAGCTCTGTCGAACACTCTCGGGAAAGAAGGCCCCAAGAAGCATACCGCGAAACTCTGCCCAAGAGATAAACTGGGTCCCAGGCGGACCTGCGGGTCGCACACGCCGCCACCATGCCTCGGCGTTGCTCTCCAGAAAATGAGTAGCCAACAGAACTCGAAACCTCTCATCAATAAAAAGGCTCTCGAAATGGCGCTCCATAGCTGTAACCCAAGACTCAGCCGCCCACGGCTCAGCACTCATGCCCGAAAAGCGGGGTGGATCAAACTTGCGAAACCTCAACAAAAGACCCACCAAAACCTGCTGCTCTGCCAAAGTCAAAGATCCCGTCGTCCCAGACGGTGGCCTACTGGAAACAGGCTCAGCCGGAACTGCTGGTGCAGGCTGCACAACCGGGGGTGCCACCACAGGGGAAGAAGGCACCGGAGAACTCTCAGGGGGTACCACCGCCGGCTGCGCTCTCTGCTCCAACAAGAGCGTCAACCGACTCACAGCCTCCTCCTGGCGTCGAGACGCCTCAGTCAACTGTGCCACCTGGGCACGGAGCTCCAAAACCTCGCTCTGCTGTCCCTGCTCCGAGTCCTCCTGCTCGGGCTCAGAGGACGAAGGCTGCGAACGCGTCACCATCGAGCGTCGAGGAGGCATCCCCACCTGAGGGACAAGGCAAACAATCAGAACCCAAATCATCTCTCGACCCAATCTAGCGAAAGTCAGAAGGCATGTCCCCCTTTCCGAAGTACTATGTTGTCTGCAGCCAACATAGTTGCCACCGAAGGAAGACATGTCGATCGCTCACCCCGAACCGCTCGGGAGAGTTAGAAATCCAATCAGGACTCTCGCTAAAGTCACGGCTCTCACGCGAGTCATCCTAGGGTCCAACCACAAGCCTAGGGTTCCTAAGTCCTCCAAGACCTACATCCTAGGCTCTGATACCACTCTAATCTGTCACGCCCCGGGGCGATACTGCGCCCCGGCTCGCCAACAGATCCGCCGCCCGTACGGGAAGCCCCGTATAGGCGTAGCGACTAACCTGCAAAGAAACATCTACACTAGCAGATATCAGAGCTGAAAGAGAAAAGCTGGAAAGAAATACATAAAATAAGACTACAACTTTTAAATATACAGACCATCCTCACCAGAATACAGGAGTCTCTCATAAAAGCAGGAAAGGAAGGTACAACTCAAAACCTCACTACAAAAGTCACTCGACATAACACACACCAAAATGGAACTGGGGTACATCTACTCACACACAGAAGACGACAGGAGGGGATCTATCTCGCGACGCCCTTACCTCGGTCAGAAGGAGCTGGATCAGCAACAGGAGCTGCAGGAACTGGAGCAGAAGTCCCTGGGGAGAAAACACCACGACGGGTGTGAGAACTACATCCCACAGTAGTTCTCAGTGGGTGCCGCCAACAAGCCCGACGGTCTGCCCACTAAGTCTACCAGAGGCAAAAGTAACATATGCAGTGCTATAAGGAGAGCTAGGAAAGGTAACTCTACAGCTACTATGCCTCTATCTAGATGCTCAACAGTGGAACAGAAAGAACATAATGCCACAACTAACTCTCATCCCTGATCACCCAATCAAAACTGACTGCCACAACGGGTCCAGTCAAACCTGCGCCAACCTACTGCCGTTACGTCCCGGAGGAGCGGACTTACGTAGGGCGTCCGTGGCTGCCAACGAAAGCACAGCCAGAGGGACCACCGCGACGACAAGTCGCTAAGGAACATCTCAAACTCACACCGGTACACAACCCGGTCTCGCCTACTCCGGAGTGGCCCTCGAGGGGAGCGACCCGCTCGAGTCAAAGTAACCCATAAGTATCACTGTATAGTATCACTGTAAAGCTCAAATGTGGCTCATGCAGGCTATGATCCAATCTTCGATCAATAAGATCGACTACCAAACAAATCACTGTCTCACACACTAGCTGGAATCTACACAGCTGAAACCCACTGTCTCTCTGACAGTTTCCAAGAACCCAGATCTACCATCACTATCACTCTCCCAAAGAAATCAAATCTACAGACTGCTATCAACTCCACTCGGTCCCCAGACACGAGTGCAAATGCATCCCACAACCGACCGACCTCTCGGCCCACAACTTGGGCGAGGAAAAGCTAAGTCCAAGGTGAAATAAAGTATCGTGATGTGGAATGTCTAGAGCAATAAAAACCTAGCCCAAGTTGGAGTTTTTCTACAGACTGGCTGAACATGATACATATGACAGGGGTGCTAGGTCAAATTCCAAGATTTCATTACTTAACATAGTGCCGGAATCAAAAGATTCAACAACTGATATACAAGATACAACATACAGTTTTTCACATGCTAATACTCCAATTTCTAACATGCATGATCCTACACACCTAGAATTAGTACACAGTCCAGAGTTCTTGGAAGCAAGGTCACCCACCTGAAAGTGCTAACTGTCCAAAATGGCACAGCTGAGAAAGCCCACAACTGTCAAATCACAAATCCCACCAAGCCAACATCACGGTAGAAGTGCTCACAAACTCCTGGGTACAAACATACACCAAAATTACACTTTAATTCACACAAATTCCACATTCCCCAAAATCTGTGGTGAACAGTCCCACTAACACGAAATTTTCACCTGAAAAACTTCCTCTAAAAATTCCAATAAAAATATGACGGCGATCCTCGCGAAGAGTAGATGTCGATAGAGTCCTGAAACGTCGAATTCCGATGTCCGGATGAGGAGATAAAAATCCGACAAGTAGGTGCTGTCCAAATCAACCAACAGTCGCAAAGGGGGTTAAAAATGTACCCAGAACCCCAAGAAAAGCTCGGATCCAGAAAAAGTGTCCAACACGAAAAATGTAGATTTACCTCTTACGAAACCGTCACCGCAGAAATCGTCCAAAAATAATGTCGGGGTAGCCCGGTAGACCTCCCGGACTAAACTGCGACGGAAATGGGCCTCCAACAGTAGATCGTCGCTCCGCACCCCGATGCAGAAGTCGCCGTCGTCGCGGCCTCCAAAAATCCTGAGCTTCCGCCAAAAGATGCACAAGAGGGAGAGAAACAACTTTGGTGAAGGGCTCCAAGTGAAAAGCTTTCGGGAAAAGCTTCAAAACGAGGCCCCTTGAGGCCTTTTTATAGGCCTCACCCGAAACAGCCCGGAAAAACAAGTCAATGGGCTTTGGGCCCAAAATTTCGGGCGCCCGGAACATTCGGGCGGCTACAGTGTTGGGCCGGGCCCAACACTGTTCACGCCCGAATCCACCAGGAGCCGCCACGTGGCCCGCCGAACAGCAAACAGCTGTTCGGCCCACCCGCTGGCTGCCACGTGGCCCGCCCCCGCACAGTGAGGCGGTTGGCGCCCGCCAATCAGCGGGCGACACGTGTCCACCCCGGTTGACCCGCTGACCGGTCGGCGGCCGCGCCGGGCGCGCGGCATGGCCCCGACGTGGGCACGCGCCCCGAGGCACCGACCCCGACTCCGTGCGCCGCGCACGGTGCGCCCGCGAACCAGAGGGCGACACGCGTCCCCTACACCCGGTCCACGCATTCAACAGGAATTCAGTGGACCGCGCCGCATGCACCGACCAACCGGAGGCTGCCACGTGGCCCCGCATTGGTCCATGCACCGCCGCGCTCACCCGGTAGACCGCGCGCCTTGCGCCCGCCAATCAGGCGGTGCCACGTGTCCATGCGCCGGGTCTGTGCACCCCGCCGCGCAGCTCTGTGGACCGCGCATCCTGAACCGGCCAATGACAGGCCGCCACGTGGCATCCCGGCGGTCTACGGCCCCTCCCATGCACCATTTTCCACTGAAAACTTCCGGGAGTCCGTTTTTGGGCATCCGGACTCAGAAATAAACAAGCAAATAGCCGTTTTCAAGCGTTTTTCCGTGCTGAATCCATTTCCGACCTCTGTTGGGCCTAATTCTTTTCCGAAATTTCGGCAAACTCAGCCGAAGGCCTACACAGCTAATAATAACACACAGGGTCCATCTGTGGCATCCCATTGACGCACCATGGGCCAGATACACCAACGCTAGGTGCTCTAACAGTGGATTCATCGGAAGAACGCTGCATGGGAATTTGGGCCACTACAAGTACACCCTTCCTGTGAAGTCCGAGCCGACGCCGTCATCCCGGCCGCCGGCGGGAGTGGATTATTGCCGGAAAACCCAGTTTCGGCCGAGCTCTTTTACGGGAATAATCCGACCGTTCTTCTTCGGATCAGAACCGTTGAAATTGGTCTTCTTGGTGACTACTAGCTTCTATCAAAATTTGGAGTGGATCGGTTGAAGATCCGGGGAGATCAAGCATGCCCTAGAACCAACCGATTTTGAACCGCGGCCATTTCTCGCCGTCCGGCGCCGCCGCAGCCCTGAGCCGCCGTCCAACTACCCAGCAAGCACCGGGGGATCGAGAGGATCACTTTGATCCATCTTGCGCCGGCCCAGACCTCGCCGGCCGGAATCCGCCATTAATGGTGGTCATCTTCGCCGAACTTGGGAAAAATTGGTCTTCGGCGATCGCCGGAGCTCCTTCAAGTGGGTGAACGGCCCGGGTATGATCCTTACACCTCTAAGAAGCTCCCTATACTCTTGCATGCGAAACCTAACGTAGGTTTTTGTTTATCCTTGATTGCACCCCAAAGGATGTCCGAGCTCCACCGAGCTCCGTCGCCGGCGACCGCCGCTGCTCCGCAACGCCGGCAAGGGACCTAGGTAAGTTGGATTGGTCGGTTAGAGGCTATGCATGCTTGTGCAGGGGACTAAATGTAAAGTTGATCCATCCTTGCTGTTGCACCTTGAAGCTTAGCCCGAGCTCATCTCCGGCCGCCGCCGCCGCCTCCGGGCGCCGGCCAAACCCCTCAGGTAACCCCTAAAACTTGTAGGCTAGCTTCCCTTCCATCTTAGAAGCCCTAGATTTGCCTCTTTGCTGAGAATAAAACTCAGAAATTAACATTTAGTTAATCTATATATATATTATGCCCACATTATGTTCGATAAAATGCCACAATGAGATTTAAGTTGGAATTAGACTTGGACCTAAATATGAAAGTTGTTCAAAATAATCCCCTGAGCTTGATGCTCGCTTCAGACCAAGATGGTTCTGTGTGGATTAAAATTTGGAGCAATGAAAACTTGTATGTTTGCAAGGATCTGGTTCTGGTTGAACCAGCAGGCCTAGGCTGCAAAGGAGGTGAGCCCCAGTGTCCTTGCACTGTTTAAAGACACTTTCATATACAAAGTTCGTCTGTTTGACGATTGGATTAAAAGTTGTAGTGTAATCAACCTTTTAAAGTAATGTTGAAACAAAACTAAGTTCCGGGCTATTAGCGAAGCCGCGACAGTGTATTCCTGGCTATTTTGGGGTCACTGGACGCGATGCTCATGTTAGAAATAGGTTTTGAAGAGCTGGAGAAACAAAAATGCTATTTGGCTATGTTAGAGAGGAGTATATTATGGCCCGAAGTTTTCCTCGGGTTCCGTGCTGCCGCAAATTGGTGAGCACGGTGTTCAGCAAGTTAAATGTCACATGCTGGAAGTGACGGTTCGTAAAAATGAGTTTCCAGTTAAGAGAACGAGCGAAAACGGCTCCCAAAAAGCTATAAAAGTGCGATTTCTGGAAACCCTTAGGGTAAAAATGCAATTGTAGCAATGCGTGCTGTCTAGGGCAGTGTGTACATGATTCCTAAGCTTTTCGTTAGGAATCCAACGGCTCCTGTCGAGCGAAAATTGGTTATCGGTCCGAGAACCGGCAAAATCGTCGGTTTAACGGCTTTCGGCGCGAGTTTCGCGTACTTCGATGTAAAAGAACAGTTTATAGTTGTGGTGATCCGTCCCTGATTAGTATTCGTGATCCAGGTCCTTGCAGTCTGACTCCGGCCCATGAGCCTTCTGTTGGAGTCGTTGGATCGGCCTACATTCAGGTGGGTTATCTTCGGTCCGGGCTTGATCTATTCGGCCCTCTGGTTGCTTTAGTCCAGTCGGACCCCTGTTTTTGATTTGCCCTGCTGATTATATCTATATGACCTATCTTGACATATGCTGATCTCTGTTGACATATCATGACCCCTCTGATTGACATTGACTCTGTTAGACCTGTGCTTGAGATTAGCCTGTAGATTTTATCATGTATCCCTATGCTTGACTATGCCATATGATTTTCCTGATAGACAGTGATTCCTTAGTCACACCATATACATCTGCTTGTCAGTACTCCTATTCTTGATTAGATCTGATGAGTTGATCTATATACTGCATGATTGTTCGATAGACATTAATTCCGTAGATACATGATATACAGCTACTTGTCAGTTTTCATATCTTGTTACATAGATGTCACGATCGGATTATACCTGTTGATTCCTGGCAGCCGATATATTGTTGATATTCCGATATGCATGATTTATTGATCTTGATTGATAGATACTACTCGATGTTCCGATATGCATGATTGATAGATCCTACTCGATGTTCCGATATGCATGATTGATAGATACTACTCGATGTTCCGATATGCATGATTGATAGATACTACTCGATGTTCCGATATGCATGATTGATGGATACTACTCGATGTTCCGATATACATGATAGATTCTGATCGATATGATAGATGATATCCCTGTTGGGATCACGGCATGTTGCCGACTACCCGGTCACTAGACCGTGAGATTGATCATTATGATTTGCCCGCAATGCTGTACTTCACGAACATCAGCGGAGTCATGACCCGTGTAGATGTTCTTTACCGGTAAAGTGGTCTAGTGTACGACCCGTGACTCCCAGGTTAGTGCCCAAGGGTGCCGGAGTGATGACTCCCAGGTTAGTGCCCGAGGGTGCCTGAGTATGTCAGCCAGGTTGGTGCCAGGTTCGGCGAGATATCCCTGAGGTCTTGTGGACCAATATGGTGGCTTTTGATTGGATGTGGATAGTTTCCTTATTGACGCATTACTTTTACCTTATACTGTTGCTCAGTTTATTTCCAGCATTTATTATCGGCAGTTTCCTTATGCTTGATTATCTGACTATTTCAGTTTATCTGTGGACTTATTGATTATTAGTTAGCCTATCTGTGAAAGCTTCCAAGATGGATGAATTCTAGAGAGAGAAGCTCTGGAGACTTTTGAACAAAAGATTGGAGTAAAAGAAATCAAAACCCTTTTGTTCTATATAAAAACCCTAGCCGCGATCCGGATCAGTTCGTGATTACGATCCGGATCGGCTACCCGCAGAGAATATCTGCGTTCGGGATCCGGATCGACACGTCCAATCCGGATCGGCTCCAACTTTTTCTTTAGAAAATTTCAGAGAAATTCTAGGAAAACCAGAAAAAGATTGTAAGCACTTTTGTGTATCAACTTTAAACGAAAATCATCGTTTCATACAACAAGAAATAGATTATGCCAAATCTATCAATAACATCCAACAAATGAAACGAAAATTTATAAAAATTAAATCCCTTAAAGTTGAACAACTTCAATTACATCTAACTTGATCTTATGAGTAATGCCTTTATCAAATCATCAATTCGGTAAAGAAAATGAAATACAAAGATCAATAGATGTCTGAAATCCCAGATAAGTTAGATAATATATCTAGTCAATTTATTGAAGAGAGTGGCTCTTTGAGCATCTTTCATTAAAATTCCCACCTTATACCAACCTTGAAATTTTGACAGAGTCAAGTATTTCAACATGCATTTTATTTAATCAAACTTGAAAAACCTTGTTTGGTATACATGTGGTAGCTGCACACAGTACTCGGACGACCGAGGTTGTGACACCCCCGGAATTTGGATTAGTCCTATATATAAATGATATAATAGGACTAAATCTCTAACCCGGCTATAGCATTTTGGATGGTAGCAAGATCCAAGAGGAACATGAGAGTTAAGCGTGCTAGAGCTAGAGTAGTTCTAGGATGGGTGACCCCCTGGGAAGTGGGGCGTCACAGAGGTGGTAGCTTTTTCCTCCATGTGGTGGTAGTTTTCACACTCCTCATTGGGATGTAACTCTTTCCACATCTTTTGAGCATAACACTTTTTCTTTGACTCCCCCTCAATTGGCTATCAAATATTTAAGATATAAAGTATTCAGCCAAATATTGATCTCGATTTCATACTCGACTAAACAGTCAAATAAGATAAAAACTATACCAAGAGATCATCGAGAGAGAAATTGACTTTGATCAAAACAAAGATGAGTTAATTGACATAAATTATCATTGCATCAAATGAAATATTATGATATCTAAAGCATAATAGATTTCTAAATATATAAAAGGATGCAGTTAAAGTCAATAAAACTAATGCTCAATTAATGTTCTATGTCTAAGCATAGATGATGAACAAAAACACAAAAACAAAACCTAACCTAAACAAAAGTTTCAAAAAGAGGTTATTTCAAGGAAAGCATTCCAATTGCTTTACGCAAATGAATAAAACGTTTTTGATCCAAAGGTTTTGTTAAAAAGTCAGCTAATTGATCTTCAGTTGAAATGTAGGAAATTTGAAGAATATTTGATTCAACTAGCTCTCTAAGAAAATGATATCTAAGTTCAATGTGTTTTGTTCTAGAGTGCAACACAGGGTTTTTTGAAATGTTTATAGCACGTTGTCACATAAAACAGTTACCGAGGTTGCTGAAATCCGGAAGTCGCTCAACACGCTTTTCATCCAAATGAGTTGAGTTGAACAACTACCCGCTGAGATGTATTCCGCTTCAGCAGTCGAGAGTGCAATGCAGTTTTGCTTTTTACTTTGCCATGCAACAAGACAATGGCCAAGATAAAAACATGCACCACTCGTACTTTTCCGATCCTGCCCAATCGGCATCTGAGTATCCAATAATATCTAGACTTGTTCCCATAGGATACCAAATTCCGAAATTAATGGTTCCTTTGATGTACCGGATGATCCGTTTCACCGCTTTCAGGTGAACCTCCTTTGGTGCTGATTGATATCTCGCGCAAATCCCAACACTAAAGGATATATCCGGGCGACTAGCTGTGAGGTAAAGTAGACTTCCAATCATGCTGCGATAAAGTTTCTCGTCTACATTCTCACTAAGAGATTCACTTCCTAATCCCTTATTGCTAGTTCCCATAGGAGTAGGAAAATCTTTAGAATCTTCTAATCCGAATTTCTTTACCAACTCCTTTGCATACTTGGATTGACACAGATGGATGCCTTCACCATTTTGTTTCACTTGCAATCCAAGAAAGTATGTCAGTTCCCCCATCATAGACATCTCAAATTCGCTTTCCATGGTTTCTGCGAATTTAGAAGCATCATTATCCTTTGTTGCTCCAAACACAATGTCATCGACATAGATTTGTGCAACAATGAAGTTATTTTGATAATGCTTCACAAAGAGAGTCCTGTCTGCTCCCCCTCGAGTATAGCCCTTCTCCAAAAGGTGCTTTGTCAACCTTTCGTACCACGCTCGCGGTGCTAGTTTTAAACCGTAAAGAGCCTTTTTCAAACGAAAAACATTGTTAGGTAGTTTACAGTCTACAAAACCTTTCGGTTGAGCCACATAAACTTCCTCATTTAAAAACCCATTTAAAAACGCGCTCTTAACGTCCATTTGAAATAGTTTTATTTTAAAGTGACAAGCAATAGCGAATAAGATACGAATGGACTCGAGTCTAGCTACAGGGGCGAACGTTTCATCAAAGTCTATACCTTCTATTTGAGAGTAGCCTTGAGCAACTAAACGTGCTTTGTTCCTGATGATGGTACCATCCTCATTTTTCTTGTTCTTGAAAATCCATTTAGTACCGATCACATTGTGTTGCTTCGGAGGCGTCGTTTGTGACACCCCCGAAATTTGGATTAGTCCTATATATAAATGATATAATAGGACTAAATCTCTAACCCGGCTATAGCATTTTGGATGGTAGCAAAATCCAAGAGGAACATGAGAGTTAAGCGTGCTAGAGCTAGAGTAGTTCTAGGTGGGTGGCCCCCTGGGAAGGCGGGGCGTCACAGTTGGTATCAGAGCCATTCACCAGCCGGAAATGTGAGATGAGTCTCGGCTGAGCTAGGGTTATATAGCGGGTAGAGCGAGGCTCCCCGGCTAATGACCGTTGTGGGTGGAGTGCAGCTCCCCACAAGGTCGGCTAAGGCTAGCGAGACGAGTCTCACATCGCCTGGTGCTTGTGAGTGTGCTTGAGCCTGACGTGGACGTCAGGGCTTAAAGGGGGGAAGAATGTGACACCCCCGGAATTTGGATTAGTCCTATATATAAATGATATAATAGGACTAAATCTCTAACCCGGCTATAGCATTTTGGATGGTAGCAAAATCCAAGAGGAACAAGAGAGTTAAGCGTGCTAGAGCTAGAGTAGTTCTAGGATGGGTGACCCCCTGGGAAGGCGGGGCGTCACATCGTTAATTCCCAGACTTTGTTGCGTTCAAACTGATGGAGCTCTTCCTGCATTGCTTCAATCCAGTAGTCATCCTGAAGAGCTTCATCGACATTCTTTGGTTCGATCATGGAAACGTAACAAGCGAATCCACTAACCAACTGTCTCCGAGTTTTGACTCCTTCTTGTGGGTCTCCAATGATGTTTGATTCAGGATGATCCTTGGAGATGCGTAACGTTTGATGTAATGGAGTACTCGGAGGTACATGAGATGATTCCTGCACATCAGATAAGCTTGAAGAACCATTAGGTGCATCATTAATATTGGAAGTATTATCATGAGAAGATGCACTTACAGGAGTATCATCATCAAGAGAGATATCAGGGGTAGATTTATCAGATGCAAAGTGGAAAGCTTCATCTACTTTAACATTTATAGATTCTATGATCGTCTTAGATTCCAAGTTAAATACCCGATAAGCTCTACTATTTGTAGAATACCCCAAGAAAATCCCTTCGTCACTTCGAGAGTCAAATTTTCCAAGATTTTCGCGGTCACGTAAAATGTAACACCGACTCCCGAAGATACGAAAATATTTGATGTTGGGTTTTCTACAACACCATAGTTCATATGGTGTATTTAACATTCCCGGGCGCAAATAAACTCGATTAATAACATAGATTGCAGTGTTCACAGCTTCAACCCAAAAATGTAGCGGTAAATTTCGGCTGTGAAGCATAACACGTGTCATCTCTTGTACAACCCAGTTTTTCCGCTCGACAACACCATTCTGTTGAGGTGTATAGGGTACTGAGAATTCATGCTTAATGCCGTTGGAAGTGCAAAAATCAATGAATTTAGAATTTATGAATTCTCCACCTCTATCACTTCTAACACGAATGATCTTTTCATTCTTTTCAATCATAATACGAATGCAAATATACCATTTACCTCCCAAGGATGGTTGATGAGTCGGCCCCATAAGATCCATATGCAATAATTCCAAGGGCCGTTTGGTACCGACGTGATTCAAGTTCTTGTGTGCAGTCCTAGATTGTTTTCCCTTTGCGTACCCAAACCTTTCGAGTTTTGGTGTACGTCGGAAATGATTGTGAAGTTGACACCTTTGGTGAAAGCGTCTTGTTTGATCCATTGCTTTTCCTTGACGTCGTCGTCTTGTTTGATGAACTACCGAGGCTCTTTTCCTTCAAAGAATTTGCATTTTGTCACGCCCCGGGTGTAAACCAGAACCCGGGCCCGTCTACAGATCCGCCGTGCATGCGGTATTTCCCGCATACGCGAAGCGTCGGTAACCTGCTCAGATATAAGAGATAATAATAAAAGAGCATAAAAGTCAGAGCTGAACTAAAACTACTGTATCTCAGACAGAAGCTGGAAGTAAGAAGTACAACTGTAAAATAAATACAACATCTCTCCCAGCTCACCACAAATATACAACTAGCTGGCAAAAGCCAGACCCAAAAAGAAACATAAAAAAACTGTCTGAGAAAACCAGGTACACCAAAAACTCCAGCTAACATCCCTCGGGTGGCTCGCTAACTAATCCGCAATCCTCTTACCTCGATTCGCTGCTGACGGCCCAGCAACTCCCGCAGAGGACTCTGCAAAACAAGGGGGGAAAAGAACAAAGGAAAGACAATGGGGGTAAGTACTACTATAAACAGTAGCCTCCCCTAGTGGGTAAAGCCTCAACTCAGACATGCCCACCAGGTCAACCAGAGGCAAAAGAGAAGAAAAAGGGGAAAAGCTAGGTATGACAACTGATTAGTGCAATCCCCTAAAAAGCCTCTACATGTCAAGCTCATAAGAATGGAGAGTATGCATCAGTAGCTAGAAGCCTGCCTAAAGAACCCAATCCGACCACCAGTAGACACTGGTACTGCCTGCTCTGCCTGCCGCAACGGGTATGCCAGCCTATGCATAACACCGAAGCAAAGGAGTCTCAAGGACTCAAAGTCTGTCTGACGCACACTCCGGAGTGGCACTCGAGGGGAGCGACCCACACGAGTAAAGTAAGTAACCACAAGTAACCTGATGTAGCAGGACTGGATCGTGACTCAGATCAAGTGGGAAAAACCCTCCACAAAAGATAGCCCGATCCCCCCTCACCCAATCTGATG
Organism: Tillandsia leiboldiana; assembly: GCA_029204045.2. Classification (NCBI taxonomy): domain Eukaryota; kingdom Viridiplantae; phylum Streptophyta; class Magnoliopsida; order Poales; family Bromeliaceae; genus Tillandsia; species Tillandsia leiboldiana. The sequence goes on along the minus strand of CM055069.1, from coordinate 7,792,997 downwards.
CAATAGTATAACCCGGTCAACCACCCAAAATCCGTGGTTGCCGCAACACCCTGTCATAAAGCCCAGCCTGTCCCAAATCCCCAGCAACCAGACAACACTATCCCAGCTCCCGCTCGAACCCGAGCACGCTAACCCCCAAGTCTAAATAACAGGAGAAAGAAACTGAAAGCATGGTTTCTCCTAAGTCAAGTCCCAAATGATAGTGCATCAGTAAATAGTGACTCAGCTATGTGACCAGTTTAAGCATGCAATTGTTCCAATATTTTAGTCTACTTTACATGAATAAATATAATGAAGCATTAAGTGTTAAACATACTGTCTCAAGGTAAAGCTCCCTATAGCAAAGTCATAATTTGCTAACCTATCACTAAACATGCTGTCCAGGATAAATATTAAATAAACAGAGTAATCATGATACCGAGCTCATGCCAAAAATGTCAACGTCATGGATCAATTGTCAACTATTTACTCTCTTATTGCATGCAATGTCATCAACAATAAGCTAGGCCATCCTAACATTAGGTTACTCTGATATTCCTAGTGGGCACACCAAAAGAGAGGAGTACAACAACCACCCACCTGAAGTGCTAACTGTCCAAGTCCCAACAGCTGAAAATACCAGATAAGTCCAAATCCCCTACTCCAAAGAGCCCGGCAACACCCGCAATTCTCCTGGGCACAATACAAAGTCCACAAATACATAAGCTCCCAAAACTGCTCATACAACCACATGCAGATTTCAGCCCGAGAGATGATTAATTTTCACCTGCTGAAAATGCCCAGAAAATTCCCAGAAAAATATCACAGCGATCCTCGCGTCGATACCTTCGAAACGGCTGCTTGCACGTCCAAATCTAAGTTCGGTAAGTCAAGATATAAATTCGGCAAGGTGGTACACTCAACCAAAATCTGTATCAAAATACTGTAGCATTGTACACAGGGAAACAGAGATTTTCACCTCGAAATAAATCTCTGAAAAATCCAAGAAAATACGAGCGCGTTCCTTGCGATCTGTAGATGAAAAAGTTGTATAAGCACGTTTCCGTCTGACGCTCGTGCGCGAAGATACGGCCAAAACACTCCGCTGCTGTCTCACAAATCCACACAGAAAACGGGTCACAGTGTTGCCTCGGGATCCGTGCCAAAAACTCGAAACGGGAAAGCGCGATCAATAGGAGAGATGAAGCCCTACCTCTTAGGAGTCTGCCGGCGCAAGAATCACAGAAAAAGAAGGTCGGGGTAGCCCAGGGGAGAATTTACACAGCCGCTGCGTCGAAGAAGAACACAGGAAATGCAACGTCGCGCCGCGCCGTAAAATCCGGAACCTCGGGATGCGTGTACAAAAAATCCTGAAACTTTGCAGGATGATCAAGCATTAAGAGAGGAAAATTTCATCTTAAGGGTGCTTGGGCAGAAGGTGTGTGGGCTGAGAGAAAAAAGGCAAAGAAGAAGGCTCGGGCAGGTATTTATAGTGCTGGAGGAACAAATGGGAAAATTCCCATTTTGTCCCAAGTTTCGGGCGCGCACAGTGCGGCCCGGCCCGGCCCGCGCGGTTTCGGGCGCGCACAGTGCGGCCCGGCCCGCCGGTTTCGGGCGCGCACAGTGCGGCCCAGCCCACCTCGCGCCGTCGGACGGGATCCGCTGCTTCGTCCGACCCGCCTCGGGGCCCGCCACGTGTCGCCGAACAGGCGGCAGCCGTGCAAACCGCGCCCGCAGCCGCCACGCGTCCCCACCCGCGGTCAACGCGGTGGGTGGCGCCCGCGAACCAGAGGGCGCCACGTGGCGCTGCGCACCTGCCCCACCTGCCCGCCCGTACGGCCAACCGCCCCCGCACCTGCCCCCACGCGTGCGTGGACCGCGCGCCTGTGGACCCGCCAATCCGTTGCTTCGGAGGCGTCGTTTGTGACACCTCCTTGAGTGCTGCATCTTGTGGAGGATTCCTGGGATTTTTGGAGGCTGCGGCATTGGCTTTTTCTGCGATGCGGCGCACTTCGACGCTCCTTCTTTTGTGGCTTCTATCGTCGCATTTCAGTGTGCGAGGTCCCCCGGACTACCACGATGGAGTTTTGAGCCGATTTTCATCGCATCGCATTCACAAGTACCGCCTTCGATTTCCGTTTTGACTACTTCACTCCGTTTCGAGTTTTTGGTGGTGTTCCCGAGGCACCTTTTGACCCTCTTGTACTGTTGCGAGGTACGGGGTAGCGGTGGAGTAATGTTGGGATTTCTCAGCCTACGGACATCGGATCGGGGCGTATGAGGACTCGATCGGCATCTACGCTTCGAGAGGAACGCGACCGTATTTTTATTGAAATTTTTGGAGGACACTTCGAAGGTGATAATTAAGCTTCTTTGGGACTGATTTTCTGCAGGCTTGTGTTCGTGAGGAAGTTGGCTTACCGCGTTGTTCTAATTGTTTCTTGGCTTACAGATGTCGGAACGAGGTTTATAAATACTCGATTTGGATCTACTCGTCGCGAAGATCGCAACAGTGATTTTTTTGGATTTTTCGGAGGACTGCACGCAGGTGAAAATCCACTTTCTCTTTAATGGATTGTAAAAAACAGCAAACGCTGTTTGGTGTGTGTGGGGTATTGATTAGTGTGTTGTGGTTGTCATGTGTTGGTTGGAGCAGAGGCTTGTGCGACTGAGTACCGAGGGTGCATTTCGGCGGATTTTGATAGTGAGTAACTGCGATTCAGGTGGGTTGCTTCGTCTCCAGAACCGGTGGACGGTTCTCTAATTCTATCTGTTAGAATGCATGCATGTTTAGGGTACAATTTATGTGATTGAGGGGTAAGCTTAGTAATGGTAATTGTATAAGGAATTGTATGATTTATTCGTGTTATGTCATATAAAAATTGCAATAGTGGATATCCTTGTGGATGGTTAATGTATGCTTACCCAAGGGAATGTTACCCTCTGTGTTTGATAGCATGCATGATTAATGTACAACCATTATGAGTGAGTTGTAAGCATGGGAATTGGCCTAGATCATGTGGATTGATGCCTACTTGATCATTGTAAATGTTTTAGAGGATTGAGTGTGAGGACCCGAATCCCCGCGAGAGGATTACTGTTGGATCAGCAGCTTCTGGAGACCTATGTTGGGTGTTGGAGGTGTTTGTGTGCGTTTCGGACTCAAGAAATGGACTAAGTGCGTTGAATGAATCCCGAGTGTATTCGGATGACTCGTCAAATTTAAGAAGTGGTTTCGCTCGAAACGGACATCGGATTTGGATTTAGCGCGGAAAAGCGATGGAAATTGACTACTTGGATGTATTTTTCTGAGTCCGGACGCCCAAAAACGGACACCCGGAAGATTTCAGTGTGTTCTGGTGCACGGGGGGAGCCGTGGACCGGCAAGGGAGCCATGTGGCAGCAATGGATTGGCCGGCGCACGCGGCTCGGTCCACGGGAGTGCGCGCGGGGTGCGTGGACCAGGGCCGAGCCACGTGGCGGCCCCGGAGTGGACGGCGCAGCGTGCGCAGTCCACGCAGGGGCGCGGGGGTTGGCGGCCGTACCGCGCGGGCGTGGCAGCAGGTCAGCGGCGGGGGCAGGCCACGCGTGGGCCCCGTGGCGCGCGGTGGTTGGTTGGCGCCAACCACCCGCGCAGGCGGATGGGCCACGCGGCGCGGCCCAGTTGGTCGCGCCTGGCTGTGGCGTGGGGAGGGGCTGGGGCAGGACACGTGGCGCGCCCGGGTGAATCCGGGCGCTGCCTTGGGTGTTTCCTGTTCGGCGCCTGAATGATTCGGGCGCCCGAAAGTGTACCCCAAAGTGCCTTTTTGCCTATTTTTTTAGGCTATATAAGGACTTCCTCTCCCTCTCTTTTCACTCTTTTGGAGGATTTCTGAGCTGGGATTTTCATAGAGGCTTCTTCCACCTGTGCTCCACCACTTCCAGGGATTAAGAGATTTTTGGAGGCCGCGGCATCGGCGTTTTCTGCGACGCGGCGCACTTCGACGCTCCTTCGATTTTGGCTTCTACCCTCTCATTTCAGTCCGCGAGGTCCCCTGGATCACCCCGATGGAGTTTTGAGCCGATTTTCATGGCAGCACGTTCACAAGAGGTACACCTTCGTTTTCCGTGTTGATCACTTCGCTCTGTTTCGAGTTTTTGGTGGTGTTCCCGAGGTACCTTTTGACCTCATTGTACTGCTGCGATGTTTGGGACAGCGGTGGAGTATTGTTGGGATTTCTCGGCCTACGGGCATCGGATCGGGGCGTGTGAGGACTCGATCGGCATCTACGCTTCGAGAGGAATGCAACTGTATTTTTACCGAATTTTTCTATAGACTCTTCGAAGGTGATATTTAAGCTTATTCATGGCTGGTTTTTTTCCGCAGATTTGTGATTGCGGGTAGTTTGGCTTACCGCGTTGTTTTGGGTGTAACTTGGCCTACAGGTGTCGGAACGAGGCGTTTAAATACTAGATTTGCATCTACTTGTCGCGAGGATCGCAACCGTGATTTTTCTGGATTTTTCGGAGGACTGCGCAGAGGTGAAATTACTGTTTTTCCCGTGCTGTTTTGCAAAACAACAAAGGTTGTTATGGTGGGTTTTGCTTGTATGCCGAATGCGACTCTTGTGCAGTGATTCGCAGTTTTTGAGTGTTTTGCGGGGAAAAGAGTGTTGGACAGCGAGGAGACTTTTATAGTTGTGGATTGCGCGTTTCGAGGTGGGTGGTTGTTGTATACCTCTATTTCGACATGCTCACTAGGAATATTAGATAGTTTTCCCCCTGTGTTAGGATTATTGATTAACACTTGTGGTTAGAGATTATGCATGCTTGTGTGGATATATTGTGGCGATGTTAGCAATTAACCTTGCTTGTGGAATTTAATATCATATTGGGACAATGTGATTTATCTTGTTGGAGGGTACCACTTGAGGACTTTTGGACATGCATAGGTGGATGGTTCATGTAAAGGTGATTAGTGGTTTATGTGAGAATCATGATTGTTGCTACTCTTTATTTTTCCTTTCCAAATGAGAACACATGCATGCTTGTATGGACATCTAGATAGACCATCTTTTACTGCTACACTATCATGTTGGAATCTCACTTAGGAGAAACCATGATTGTTTCTCTCTCCTTTCTTTCTAGACTCTAGATATTTGTTGCTCGGGTTCGAGCAGGGGTTTGAGATAGTGTAGCCGGGGCCTGGATTGTGGATTGGGGTATAGCGGCAACCGCGTATATTGGGCGGTTGACCGGATGTCGTTTGTGGGACATGATTGTAGATTGTGGGTTATTGCGGCAACCGCGGATATTGAGCGGTTGACCGGATTTCGGTTATGGGACATTATTGTGGAATGTGGGGTATTGCGGCGTCCGCGGATATTGGGCGGTTGACCGGATGTTTACTTATGCATCAGATTGGGGATCGGGGTTTCTTTAGTGGAGGGATTTGTTCCACTTAGGCATTGTAGTGATTCAGTCCTGCTTTTATGATACTTGTGACATGGTTACTTTCCTCGTGTGGGTAGCTCCCCTCGAGTTCCCCTCCGAAGCGTGGGGGTCAGACAGTTATTGAGTTTTGCTATCACATCGGCGCGGCTTACTTGCCCGATGATGAGGGCGACAGCAGGAGTTTTTGCTATCACATCGGCGCAGCTTACTTGCCCGATGATGAGGGCGGCATAGATTGGGTTTATTTGGGTCGGTTGGTTACTGATTGATACGGTTATTCAATTTCGGGATTGCATTTACAGGCATAGTAGTGGTAGTTTCCTTTCTTCAGCAGTCTTTATTGGTTACCACTCTTCTTTCCCTTTTGCCTCTGGTAGACCTAGTTGGTGCGTAGGAGTCTGAGGATTTACCCACTAGGGGAGGCTACTGGTTTACTAGTAGTTCTCACCCCCATTCTTCTTTCCTCTTTCTCTTCTCCTTACTTGTGCAGTGTCTTCTGCGGGTACTGCTGGGCTTTCAGCGGCGGGTCGAGAAGAGATGACGGCTGAGTAGATAGATCTTCTGGCAAGATGAGAGAGTTAGCTGGACTGTTGGTGTACCCATTTTATTCAGACTGTTGTACTTTTACTTTTGGGTCTTGCTTTTGCCAGCAGGTTGTATTTATTTTTGGTGAGCTGGGAGAGACAGATGTTTTATTTTACAGATGTATATTATTTTATTTCCAGTTTCAGTCTGAGATGTAGTAGTTTTTAGTTCATCTCTGTTTTTATTGCTCTTTTATTGTATCTTTTATATCTGAGCAGGTTACTGGCGCTTCGTGTACGCGGGAAATCCCGTATGCACGGCGGATCTGTAGACGGGCCCAGGTTCTGGTTTACACCCGAGGCGTGACATTGAGATCTAGCATATTGTAGATGGCTATGTTCATTTTATACTAGATGAGATAGAGATCATGCTCGATTACCCATTGGCATATTTATGCGGGATTGATTTATTATAGTAGCGATTTATTAGCATGCCATGTTAGCACATAGCCTTTCATGAGGATTGATTACTCGAGGGGACAGGATGATATATCTATGTGCGGGTACTACTCTGAGGAGTTATTATGGATCATGGATTATGGACAGGTGTAGTTCATTAGCGATTTTGGCATGTTGGTTATACCTATGTAGAGCTACTATTTGACATACTCTTACTTCTATCTTCCTTGAGGACACTTGCATGCTTGTATGAACATCTAGATAGGCCATCTTTTACTGCTACACTATCATGTTGGGATTTGACTTAGAAGAAACCATCTTTGTTTCTTTTCTCCTTTTTAGACAGTCATGTGGTTCATGTTTCTCGGGTTCGAGCAGGGGTTTGGGATAGTGTAGCCGGGATTTTGGAGTCAAGGACAGGTTGTGCATGATTGTGGGTTGTGGGTGTTGCGGCAACCGCGAATATTGGGCAGTTGACCGGATGTTGGTTATGGTACTAGATTGTGGATGGTAGGGTATTGCGGCGACCGCGGACATTGGGCAGTTGACCGGAGGTTACTTGTGCATCAGATTGGGGATCAGGGTTTTCTTTAGTGGATGGATTTTCCCACTTCGATCAGAGTCGTGATCTAGTCCTGCTATATCGTGATACTTGTTACAGTGATACTTTACTCGTGTGGGTCGCTCCCCTAGAGTGCCACTCCGGAGTGTGCGACCGTGCCGGTCAGGAGCCGGTCTGTTACTTATTTTGGAATGCGACCGTCCCGGTCAGTAGCCGATTTGTATCCCGCGGATGAGTTCTTGAGTTCGATAGCAGAGCAGGCAGTGCCGGGTTCTATACCGGTCCATCTGATTGGGTTTACTTCAGGCAGGTACTTTTATTGTTGCACTCGTGCCTGGGGGCCGAGTGGAGTCTAGCAGCTGTGATTAGACCAGTTAGTGTCGTTGGGAACCGTTGGGTTGACGGTGGTCCCGAGGTCGTTGTAAGTACTTCGACCGTTGTGCGAGATGTTGAGGATCTTGAGTCTTTCCGTTCTGAGAGAGAGCATGGATTTCGACTATAGCCTACATGTGCCACTATTCGATAGTGAATTAGTCCGGTTAGATACCCTACGTTGATACACTAGGGAGGCGCAGGCTTGACTGGACCAGATGTGGCAGTCAGCTCGATTGGGTCGATTGTGCATCTCGTGTGCGAGTGGTTGCATACCTTTCATTGGTTTTTCCCCATTTGAGCATTTAGATAGAGGCATGGTGTGAGGACCTGGATCCCCGCGATAGGATGAGTGTTGGAGATGTTTGTGCGCGTATCGGACCCAAGAAATGGACTCAGTGCGTAAAATGGATCAAGAGGGCATTCGGATGTCCCGTCGAATTTTAGAAGTGGTTCCGCGCGAAATGGACGTTAGATTTGGATTCAGCACGGAATAACGATGGAAATCGACTACTTGGTTATATTTTTTAGAATCCGGATGCCCGAAAACGGACACCCGGAAGATTTCTAGTGTTTTCGGGTGCACGGTGGACCGGTGGACGGACGGTGTGCCACGTGGCGGCTTCCGATTGGCGCCGTACGCCACGTGGCGTAGCAGGAGGCACGGCGCAGTGGGCCCGGCCCACGGGAGGGGACGCGGGCAGCGCGCGGGCAAGCGCGCGGGCGAGCACGGTGCGCAAGGGCGGCTTGCGACGTGGCGTCTTCCCATTGGCGCGATGTGCACAGGTGGCGGCAGACGGTTGGGTGGTGCAGCGGGCGCGGTCCACGGGCTAGCGCGGAAGGCGCCTCGTGCTGCGTGCAAGTCAGGTGGCAGGCAGCGCGGCGTGGGCGCGTCGACCGAGGCGTTGACGCGCGGTTCCCGCGCGTGGACGCGCCACGCGTCAGCTCCCGCGGGGTGCCACGAGGCGCAACGCGGGTGGAGGATTCGGCTGTTGGCTGTTCGGTGGCGACGTGTCGCATGGAGGTTGATCCAGGAGCAAGATGGACGGCTGGATCGGTGGCACTGTTGGTGCCCGAAACTTTCGGGTGCCCGAAACTTTCGGGCGCCCGGAAGATGTACCCCAAACAGTGGATTTTCCTCTTGGATTTCAACCTATAAATAGCCATTGGGTGCCCTTTTGTGCTGGTTTTGGAGATTTTCTGGAGCCCCCCTTTGGCAGAGGCTATCCCCCCTTTGTCCTCTACCCTTCCTTGGATCTTGGGAATTTTTGGAGGCCGCGGCATCGGCGTTTTCTGCGACGCGGCGCACTTCGAAACTCCTTTGTTTTTGGCTTCTACCCTCGCGCTTCGGTCGGCGAGGCCCCCCGGACTACCCCGATAGAGTTTTGAGCTGATTTTTGATGCAGCACGTTCACGAGAGGTATGCCTTCGATTTCCATGTTGATCACTTCGCTCCGTTTCTAGGTTTTGGTGGTGTTACCGGGGCACCTTTTGACCCTCTTGTACTGCTGCGAGGTACGGGACAGCAGTGGACTATTGTTGGGATTTCTCGGCCTACTGGCATCGGATCGGAGCGTGTGAGGACTCGATAGGGATCTACGCTTCATGAGAAATGCGAACATATTTTTATCGAAATTTTTGGAGGACTCTTCGAAGGTGATATTTAAGCTTCTTCTTGGCTGATTTTCTACAGAATTGCGCGTTGTGGATAGTTTTGTATACCGCAATGATTTGACTGTAAATTGGCCTATAGGTGTTGGAACGAGGTGTATAAATACTCGATTTGCATCTACTCGTCGCGAGGATCGCAACCGTGATTTTTCTGGATTTTTTGGAGAACTGCACGCAGGTGAAAAAGCCCATTATTTCTGTTGGTTGGTAAAAACAGCAAACGATGTTCAGTGTGTGTGGGGTATTGATTAGTGTGTTGTGGTTGTGATGTTGGTTGGAGCAGAGGCTTGTGCAACTGAGTACCGAGGGTGCAGTTTCGGCGAATTTTGATAGCGAGTGACCTACACCGACTTCGGCTTTGCCTGCGGAAAGCGATTCAGGTGGGTTGCTTTGTCCCCAGAACCGGTGGACGGTTCTATAATTCTATCTGATAGAATGCATGCATGTTTAGGGTACAATGTATGTGGTTGAGGTGTAAGCTTAGGAATGATAATTGTATCAGGAATTGCAAGTTAATTATTCATGTTATGACTTATGGGAACTTGCAAGATTTATATATCCTTGATTATTATTAAGGAAAGCTTACCTAAGGGAATATTGCTCTATAATTCTATCTGATAGAATGCATGCATGTTTAGGGTACAATGTATGTGGTTGAGGTGTAAGCTTAGGAATGATAATTGTATAAGGAATTGCAAGTTAATTATTCATGTTATGACTTATGGGAACTTGCAAGATGTATATATCCTTGATTATGATTAAGGAAAGCTTACCTAAGGGAATATTGCTCTTTTGATTATTAGCGTGCCATGTTAGCACATAGCCTTTATGAGATATGATTACTCGATGGGGTAGGATGGCATATCTATGTGCGGGTATCACTCTGATGATTTATGATGGACCTGGATTGTGGACAGGTGTAGTTGGTTAGTGAGTTTGGCATGTGGTTATACCCTTGTGGAGCTAATATGTGATTACTCCCTTTTATCTTTCTTGAGGACAAATGCATGCTTGTATGGACATCTAGATAGGCCATCTTTTATCGCCACACTATCATGTTGAAACTTGACTTAGGAGAAACCATGTTTGCTTCTTTTCTGCTTATTCGTTAGTCAGGTGATTCTTGTTGCTCGGGTTTGAGTAGATGTTTGGGATAGTGTAGTCGAGACTTCGAGTCTGGGACAGGTTGGACTTGATTGTGGGTCGTGGGGTATTGCGGCAACCGCGGATATTGGGCGGTTGACCGGATGTTGGTTATGGTGCCAGATTGTGGATGATAGGGGATTACGACAACCGCGGATATTGGGCAGTTGGCCGGGTGTTGGTTGTTATACCAGGTTGTGGATTGTGGATTATGGGGTATTGTGGCGACCGCGGATATTGGGCGGTTGACTGGATATGTACTTGTGCATCAGATTGGGTATCAGATTTCTCTATTGGACGGAGTTTCCCACTTATTGAGTACTATTGCATCTGATTGAGGATCGGGGTTTTCTTTAGTGGATGGGTTTTCCCACTTTCATCAGAGTCGTGATCCAGTCCTGCTATATTATGATACTTATGGTACTTGTTACTGAGATAGTTTACTCGTGTGGGTCGCTCCCCTCGAGTGCCACTCCGGAGTGTGCGACAGGCAGGCTTTAAGTCCTTGAGACTCCTTCTTCCCATCGGTGTTATGCGTTGGCCAGCATACCCGATATACCAGGCACGGCAGGCAGTAGCGGTGTTTCTAGTGGTTGGATTGGGTTTATACAGGCAGGTACTTTTATTGTTGCACTCGTTCCGGGGGGGGGCTGAGTGGAGTCTAGTAGCTGTGTTTAGACCAGTGCTAGTGTAGTTGGGAACCGTTTGGGGTTGACGGTGGTCCAGGGGTCGTTATGAGTATTTCGACCGTTGTGCGAGATGTTGAGGATCTTGAGTCTATCCGTTCTGAGAGAGAGTGGATTTCGACTATAGCCTGCATGTGGCACTATTCGATAGCGAGTTAGTCCGTATGGACACCCTACGTAATTCCTGCCCGGCAGTGGGAGGTGGTTGTAGGTGGGTGCAGGCTTTACTGGACCAGATGTGGCAGTCAGCTCGATTGGGCCGATTGTGCACCTCGTGTGCGAGTGGTTGCATACCTTTCTTTGGTTTTTACCCATTTGAGCATTTCGATAGAGGCATGGTGTAGAATACCGGGATTTCGTATAGCGGACCGACCTCGCAAGATGGCGTGATGTGGAGAAATCGCTTTGGGCGTGTTCCATATTTGCTTACAGATGAGTTCGGGTTGAGTCAGATCAATGCGGAAGCCCCAGCTTGTGTCGGAGTTTTTCCGGGCAGTGTGCGCCGATAGAGGACCGGTTTTGGGGAAGCCTCGACTCCACAGTGGTGTGCGAAAAAAAATTGGGAAATACTTGGAACAGGTGTACTTTATGATTACAGCGGAGTTCGGGAGGTTTCGGACCCGTGCGGAGGCCCCGAGGGCAAAAAGTGAGTTGGCGGGGGCATTTGAGGGATTATTTAAATAATTTAATTAATTTTTGAAATTTTTAGCCTGTGAAGAATTAGTGTAAAGAGGAGTGTGGAATTAGTGGATGTAGTTTTAGTGGGTTCAGATATTTTGGTTGAGAGGGTTTATTTATTTGTTTCCCATCCACTTAATTAGCCATCCCTAATTAAGAAATCGCCACGTCATCACCTTCCTTCTCCCCTGCAAGCAACAGAGGAATTAGAGGAGAACAGAGGAAGGAAAGGAAGAAGAAGAGGGAGAAGAAGTAGAGAAGAGAAGGAGAAAAAGTTGGAAAAGAGAGGATTTGAATGGGGGATGTGATGGTGGACCTACGGTCGGAAGCCGAGCGGAGAGCGCGACGAGCGGTGCGCGCCGAGCCTCGATCAAGGTTGGTAGCAGTTTTTTTGTAGAGGCCTTGGTTTTGATTTTTCGGTTGATGATTTTTTTATCTTAGCTTGGTTTGAGGTTGGAGTGGGTTTTGGTGTAGAGTACCGGGTTTTTCGTATAGTGTACCGACCTCGCAAGATGGCGTGGTGCGGAGATATGGCTTTGGACGAGTTCCAATTATGTTTACAGATCAGTACGGGTTGATTCGGATCAACGCGGAAGCCCCAGCTTGAATTGGATTTTTTCCGGGCATTGTGCGCCGTTAGAGGACCGATTTAAGTGGATTTATGTGGGTGTACAGATGCAACTTGAGAGTGTGGGTGGAAGTAAGAGGTTGAGCATATGTGAACATTATTATTTTTTTTTAATGTGCAATCGAAGCTTTAAGTGTGCTGTTGGAGACTCTTTGGAAGCAGATTGGCTGGGGACCTTGGTGATGGTGTTGTGGTGTGTTTGAGCCTTGTTTGTGCTGTGTGTTGGTTGGGGAGTGATCGGAGTGCGTAGATTTTTGTGGAAGACTCAAGGATTTTATTCGAGCTTCCGGGGGATTTTTCGTGATTCGCGGCAGTGTGCGCGCGCGCGGCACGATTTTCGAGGTTTCGTCAATTTGAGGATCCAGCGCTTCACCGATTTCAGCGATTGCCTGCGGAAAGCATTTCAGGTGGGTTGGAATTTCTCCAAAAATTTTGGAATGCCCTTTAATGCTATTGAATGCAAGTTGATCATGTTTATTATGTTATTTTCACTGTTTTTAAATCTGATAGTTGCCTGGATTTTTCTGTAAAATTTATTGGAACCCCGGATCATTTTTAGTATACTCCTGATACTATAGGACACTAGACTGCATGTTCTGTTGGCATCATTTTTGCACCCTGATCGTTTTAAAAATCGAGAAAGCCGTTTTAAGGAAAAATCAGTATTTTTAAAGGTAGTTTTTAAATCATAAGTTCGCCAGTGGTATGGCATAGATTCAGGGTGCATTAGACCTCGTGCCTGGGGGCCGAGTGATCCCTTTTTGAGTTTTGGGATGGGTTCTAGTGTCATGTGGATTTGAGCTTCCTTGTAGATTGAGGAGATTATTCTAGATCATGAGTCATGTATCTCTGATTTGATAGTGGAGGTGGTTCTCCGACTTAGTTATGAGAGTTTTGGGGTTCTGGCAGATCGAGTCGTGGAGCTTTCCCGACTTAGCCATGGGTTGTGCATTATCAGATTGAGTTGTAGACGGTTCTCCGACAGATTATGTGAGGATTTGGGCATTTCCTGTTGAGTCGTGGAGTCTTTTTCCGACTGAGTTGTGCTTTTGAGCATTGAGTTGCCGATCTGTTTGATCGTGGACCATAGCCTGCATGTGCCGCTTATTGAGACTGATGAGATACTTGAGCTCGTTGGGGTCGCTCCCCTCGAGTTACGCCCCGGGTGCGTGTTGATGATGAGATGATGATGTGCCTAGTTGATATACTAGTGGTCGCTTGATACCCCTGGCCGAGTTACCATGGGGGTCACTTTGCGTGAGATTGAGATAGTCAGTTTAGGACGCCCCACGTAAATCCCGTCCTCTTGTGGATGCGTGGTAGTGGGCAGGTGCGTTTCTAGACGACAGGCGCAGGCTGGACTGAGCCAGTTTTGGCAGTCATTGAGATTGGGTGATATGAGCGGGTGGTTACATATTATGTTCTTAGATGGGTTTCTTTCCTTTGAGCATTGATACTGAGGCATCTTAGCAGTAGAGGGTGTATGCATATCATGTTATAGGTAGAGTTTCTTGAGCCTTATGATTGAGATATTTTAGCTGTGGTTTTCTTTCAGCTTACCCATTATCTATCTATCTGCATATCTATCTGTTTTGCCTCTAGTAGACTTAGTGGGCATACCGTGGATATTGGGACGGTACCCACTGAGATCTGCCTTCTGCAGTAGATCTCACACCCGCTGCGGTGACAGGTTTGAGGTAGCTGTTCCGGCTTGGTTCGCGCGAAGACAGCAGATCGAGGTGAGGACGCGGCCGATTAGTTCCTTACCAGCATTGAGAGTCTGAGGTAGATGTACCCGGTATATTTTTATGTTTCCACTTTTGTACTGGACATTCTGACGGATCAGTGAGGATTGTATTTACTTTTTTATAGTTGAGAGGGACTTGTATTGAGGACTTGATTTTTATTCAGATGTTCAGTGTTTTGATTCTGTAGCTATTTAGTTCTTTCTCAGCTCTGATGCATGTTTGGCTATAGATCTTATGCAGGGTAGACGCTTCGTCTGTGCGGCAGTTTCCGTACAGACGGCGGATCTGTTGGCGAGCTCGGGTCGCAGTTCGACCCCGGGGCCTGACACATGGTAGCTGTAGAGTATCTCCAGCTTTCTTGTTCAGTTTTTTCTGCATGGTTATCTTTTGCCTCTAGTAGACTTAGTAGGCAGATCGTCGGGCCTGGTGGCGGTACCCACTGAGAACTCCCTTTTGGTGTAGTTCTCACACCCGTTGGGTTTTCCCCCTCCCTTTTCTTTCCTCTCCTTTGTTTTGCAGAGTCTTAGCGGGTGTTACTGATTCTGCGGTTGCTGTTCGAGGCGAGGTAGTCGCGAGCTAGACCCCTACCTATCTTTGGAGAGTAGCCACATTGGAGATCCATAGTACAGTCAGTAGATTATTTTATTTCCACTTTTGAGAGATCATTGTATTGTGAGGATCTGACTTGTACTGAGAGCCTGTACACTGATGTATTATTTCGGTGTACCTCCCTGTATTTGTATTGAGTTTTGGGATATTGTATTTGAGGATACTGTATGATTATCACTTATGGGAGAAGGATATTGTATCATTATTTCCAGTTGTACAGATGGTTGATTTTGAGTTTTACAGCGGTTTTATTCTTATAGCTCTAATACCACCTAATCTGTCACGCCCCGGGGTCGAAACTGCGACCCGGGCTCGCCAACAAATCCGCCGCCTATGCAAAACCCGGCATAGGTGAAGCGTTCCTACCTGCAAGAAAAGGTACCTAATCTGTCACGCCCCGAGGTCGAAACTGGGCCCCGGGCTCGCCAACAGATCCGCCGCCTATGCAAAACCCCGCATAGGCGAAGCGTCCTACCTGCAAGAAAAGGTACTAAATCTAAACAGATATCAGAGCTATAAAAATAAAACTACTGTAAAACTAAAAATCATCCATCTATACAACTGGAAATAATGATATAATATCCATCTCCCATAAGTGATAATCATACAACATCCTCAAATACAATAAACCAAAACTCAACAGGGAGGTAAACCGAAATAATAAATCAGTGTACAGGCTCTCAATACAAGTCAGATCCTCACAATACAATGATCTCTCAAAAGTGGAAATAAAATAATCTACTGACTGTACTATGGATCTCCAATGTGGGGGTACAGCTACTCTCCAAAGATAGGTAGGGATCTAGCTCGCGACTCCCTTGCCTCGAACAGCATCCGCAGAATCAGCAACACCCGCTAAGACTCTGCAAAACAAAGGAGAGGAAAGAAAAGGGAGGGGGAATAGCCCCAACGGGTGTGAGAACTACACCAAAAGGGAGTTCTCAGTGGGTACCGCCACCAGGCCCGACGATCTGCTTACTAAGTCTACTAGAGGCATAAGATAATCAAGCAGAAAAAACTGAACAAGAAAGGTGGAGATACTCTACAGCAGCTACCATGCCTCTATCTAAATGCTCAAATGGGAAAAAACCAATGAAAGGTATACAACCACTCGCATACGAGGTGCACAATCGACCCAAGCGAGCTGACTGCCACATCTGGTCCAGTCAAGCTTGCACCCACCTACAACCACGCCCCACTGCCGGGAAGGAATTACATAGGGTGTCCATACGGACTAACTCGCTATCGAATAGTGGCACATGCAGGCTATAGTCGAAATCCACTCTCTCTCTCTCTCAGAACTGATAGACTCAAGATCCTCAACATCTCGCACAACGGTCGAAATACTCACAATGACTTCGGGACCACAGTCAACCCCAAACGGTTCCCAACAACACTAGCACTAGTCTAAACACAGCTACTAGACTCCACTCAGCCCCCCCCGGCACGAGTGCATCAATAAAAGTACCTGCCTGAATAAACCCAATCCAACCACCAGTAAACACCGGTACTGCCTGCTGTGCCTGCCATATCGGGTATGTTGGCCAACGCATAACACCGATGGGAAGAATGAGTCTCAAGGACTCAAAGCCTACCCGTCGCACACTCCGGAGTGGCACTCGAGGGGAGCGACCCACACGAGTAAAGTATCTCAGTAACAAGTATCATAAGTATCATAATATAGCAGGACTTGATCACGACTCTGATCAAAGTTGAAAAACCCATCCACTAAAGAAAACCCCTGTCCTCAATCAGATGCAATAGTACTTAATAAGTGGGAAACTCCATCCACTAGAGAAATCTGATACCCAATCTGATGCACAAGTACATATCCGGTCAACCGCCCAATATCCGCGGTCGCCGAAATACCCCATAATCCACAATCCACAACCTGGTACAACAACCAACACCCGACCAACCGCCCAATATCCGCGGTCGCCGTAATCCCCTATCATCCACAATCTGCCACCATAACCAACATCCGGTCAACCGCCCAATATCCGCGGTTGCTGCAATACCACACAACCCACAATCAAGTCCAACCTATCCCAGACTCGAAGTCTCGACTACACTATCCCAAACCCCTGCTCAAACCCGAGCAACAAGAATCACCTGACTAACGAATCAGGAGAAAAGAAGCAAACATGGTTTCTCCTAAGTCAAGTTTCAACCTGATAGTGTAGCTATAAAAGATGGCCTATCTAGATGTCCATACAAGCATGCATTTGTCCTCAAGAAAGATAAAAGGGAGTAGTCACATATTAGCTCCACAAGGGTATAACCACATGCCAAACTCACTAACCAACAACACCTGTCCACAATCCAGGTCCATCCTAAATCATCAGAGTGATACCCGCACATAGATATGTCATCCTACCCCATCGAGTAATCATATCTCATAAAGGCTATGTGCTAACATGGCATGCTAATAATCAAAAGAGCAATATTCCCTTAGGTATGCTTTCCTTAATCATCATCAAGGATATATAAATCTTGCAAGTTCACATAAGTCATAACATGAATAATTAACTTGCAATTCCTTATACAATTATCATTCCTAAGCTTACCCCTCAACCGCATACATTGTACCCTAAACATGCATGCATTCTATCAGATTGAATTAGAGAACCGTCCACCGGTTCTGGGGACAAAGCAACCCACCTGAATCGCTTTCCGCAGGCAAAGCCGAAGTCGGTGAAGTGTGCAGTAACTCGCTATCAAAATCCGCCAAAACTACACCCTCGGTACTCAGTCGCACAAGCCTCTGCTCCAACCAACATCACAACCACAACACACTAATCAATACCCCACACACACCGAACATCGTTTGCTGTTTTTACCAACCAGCAGAAAGAATGGGCTTTTTCACCTGCATGCAGTTCTCCAAAAAATCCAAAAAAATCACGGTTGCGATCCTCGCGACGAGTAGATCCAAATCGAGTATTTATATACCTCCTTCCGACACCTGTAGGCCAAGTTACAATCAAATCATTTCGGTATACAAAATAATCCTCAACGCGCAATTCTGCAAAAAATCAGCCATGAAGAAGCTTAAATATTACCTTCGAAGAGTCCTCCAAAAATTCCGATAAAAATATGGTCGCGTTCCTCATGAAGCGTAGATACCGATAGAGTCCTCACATGCCCCCATCCGATGCCCGTAGGGCGAGAAATCCCAATAATACTCCACCGCTGTCCCATACCTCGCAGCAGTACAAGAGGGTTAAAAGGTGCCTCGGGAACACCACCAAAATCTCCAAACGGAGCGAAGTGATCAATACAGAAATCGAAGGCGTACCTCTCGTGAACGCGCTGCCACAAATATCGGCTCAAAACTCCAATAGGGTAGTCCGGGGGCTCTCGCGGACCGATACGCTACAGTAGAAACCAAAAACGAAGGAGTGTCGAAGTGCGCCGCGTCGTAGAAAACGCCGATGCCGCGGCCTCCAAAAATACCCAAGATCCAAGGGTAGAGGACAAAGTGGGGAGAGCCTCTGCCAAAGGGGGGCTCCAGAAAATCTCCAAAACCCGCACAAAAGGGCACCCAATGCCTATTTATAGGTTGAAATCCAAGAGGAAAATCCACAGTTTGGGGTACATCTTCCGGGCGCCGGAAAGTTTTGGGCGCCAACAGTGCCGCCGATCCAGCCGTCCATCTAGCACCCTGATCAACCTCCACGCGACACGTCGCCACCGAACAGCCAACAGCCGAACCCTCCACCCGCGTTGCGCCGCGTGGCCCCCCGCGGGCGCTGACGCGTGGCGCTTCCACACCTGGGAACTGCGCGTCAACGCCTCGGTCGCCGTGCCCACGCCGCGCCGCCTGCCACCTGACTTGCACGCAGCCCGAGGCGCCTGCCGGGCCAGCCCGTGGACCGTGCCTGCTGTACCACCCAACCGTCTGCCGCCACCTGTCCACATCGCGCCAATAGGAAGACGCCACGTGGCACGCAGCCCCCGCGCACCGCGCTCGCCGCAGCGCCGGCCCGGCCCGCGCGCTTGCCGCGCCCGCTCTCGTGGGCCGGGCCCACTGTGCCGCGCCTCCTTCTCAGCCAAGTGGCGTACGGCGCCAATCAGAAGCCGCCACGTGGCACTCCGTCGGTCCACCGGTCCACCGTGCACACGAAAACACTAGAAATCTTTCGGGTGTCCGTTTTCGGGCGTCCGTACTCAGAAAAATACAACCAAATAGTCGTTTTCCATCGTTTTTCCGCGCTGAATCGAAATCTAATGTCCATTTCACGTGAAACCACTTCTAAAATTCGACGGGGCATCTGAATGCACTGTGATCCATTTTACGCACTGAGTCCATTTCTTGGGTCTGATACGCGCACAAACACCTCCAACACTCAACATAAGCCTCCAGAAGCTACTAATCAAACAGTAATCCTATCGCGGGGATCCGGGTCCTCACATCCTCCCCCACTAAAAGAAAGTTTCGTCCTCGAAACTAACACAACTCAAAAAGAGTCTCAGATACCAATGGTGGGTACTCATCATCACCGTCTCCAGCTCCCAAGTCGCCACTCACTCCCTGTGATTACTCCTCAACAACAACAATAACCAGTACGGCATGGCCCGATTGTGCAATTCCCTCATCTCACGAGCCAGAATTCGCAACGGGCATTCCTCGTACTCCAAACACTCACAGATATCAAGTGGGGCGAGTCAATCACGGGCGAGGGATCCAAAAGCATAACACTCCTGAGCTGAGACGTGGAAAAACCTCAGGGACTCCAACAAAAGCTGGGGGGAAAGGAAAAAACAACCAGTGCAACATGCACCAACACCACCCCCTAGTGTTAACTCTACCAGGGCGACCCGAAACACACCCACACGATCATCCATGAAGGAAAGGAGCCCTAACAAGCTGGGGTCCTAACTCGGTCACTCCCGAATCCTGACCATCCGAGTGGACCGCTCCACCGTAGTCTACCATAAAAAGGGACCCCCAGGGACACAACCTCAAGCCCTGTTCACTCAACAACTCTACACAGCGCCAGCTGTGGAAGCATCAAACTCAACCCCAGACAGCTCTCCCGCTCAAGGTATCCGCCACCACAGTGGCTCTGTAGGGGTGATACTGGATGCTCAACAATAACCCAACGATAACTCCACAGCCACTATGGGAGGTATCACTATAACACGCAAATCCATCTCCCACTGCTGACAATGCGAAAATCGGTGCTGGTATCATTCTCATCGTCCATTCGTCAAGCTCCCATGGAACTGCCCAGTCCAAGAAGCTCCTCGTCTCAACAAGTGTCCATATCATGTCCTAAAAGCCGTCCTTGGAACATCCTCGGGCTTGATCTTGAGTTGGTGGTATCCAGACTAAAGGTCAATCTTCGAATACACTCTTGATCCTTGGAGTTGATCAAACAAATCATCAATCCTCGGCAATGGATACTTATTCTTAATTGTGACCTTGTTAAGCTCACGATAGTCCACGCAAAGGCGATGCGATCCATCCTTTTTCTTGACGAACAAAACTGGTGCTCCCCATGTAATGTCCTAGGTTTTTCGGTGGTTTTGCCCCTGTTTCGGGGTGTAGAACACCTATTATTGGTGTGTGGGGCCCCAACATGTCAAAGTGATATGTTGTTTGGAACCAGAGAGGATTTGGGAGCAAGCCTGACCTTCGGCTGCCTTTGCCAAATTTTAGGAGTGGAATCGGGCTAATCGGAGGCCGTATTTGAATTCAGCGCGGAAAAACGCTTGAAAACGGCTATTTACTTATTTAATTTGGAGTCCGGATGCCCAAAAACGGAGCCCCGGAAGTTTTCTGCGCAAATTGGTGCACGGGGGGAGCTGTGGACCGGCCGGGGACACGTGGCAGGCTCTTATTGGGCCGGCGCACGGCTCTCGGTCCACGGGGTGGACCGCCGGTGCACGGTGGACCGGCGGGCCACGTGGCAGGCGCTGGTTGGGCCGGTGTAGCGCGCGCGGCGCACGAGAGCGTGCGCGGGCAGCGCGGGCAGGCCGGGCAGAGGCGGGGCTGTGCGCGGTGCTCGGTGGACCGGGGCGCGCCACGTGGCAGCCCCGGGTTGGACGGCGCAGGTGCGCGCGGTGCACCCGCGGGCCCGCGCCTGCGGCCGTACGCGCACGTGGGCGGCGCGTTGACCGACCGGCACCCGTGTCGGGGGGGCGGCGCCGCCCCACGTGGCACCACGCCAGTGGCTGGCGCCGCACGCGTGCTGACCAGGGGAGGGGGGCACGTGGCGCCTCCCCGTTGGGCCCGCACGGCTGCCGCCTGTTCGGCGGACACGTGTCGGGCCCTTGGCCGGGTCGGACGGCCGGTTGGACGCGGCTGGATCCCGTGCGCGGGATGGGCTGGGCTGGGCTACACTGTGCGCGCCCGGAAATCCTTGGGCCGGGCCGCACTGTAGCCGCCCGAAAGTGCCGGGCCGCACTGTAGCAGCCCGAATCTGGGGACACGTTGGGTATTATCCCAATTGTTTTTGTGGGCCTATTTAAAGGCCTCCCCTCCCTTCTTTTTCTCTGTTTTCCGAGAGATAGAGAGAGAATCTGTGGGAGGGGCCTTAAGAGAAGTTTTTCATCTTCTTATTTTCTACCTCGTGGTGCGTTCCCAGATTTTCTGGAAGTTCGACAGCGGCGATCCGGATTTTACAGTGTGCCTCGTTTTTCCCCAATCTTGGCCCGTTATCGTCGCATTTCAGTCCGAGGAGTCCCCTGCGCAGTACAGGAGTCCTCTTTCGACGATTTCTTTGCCAGTGTGTTCCTAAGAGGTAGGGCTTCGTTTTCCGTGTTGGTGGTTTCTCTGGATTCCGATTCCTTGGCACGATTCCCGAGGTGTTTTGACCCCCTCTTTTGCTGTTTGGGTTTTTGGACAGCGGCGACTTCGACGAATTGTTTCTCAGCGTAGGAATATCAGATCGAGGCGATTCAATAGTCGATTTTGGGCTACTTTTCGCGAGGAACGCAACCGTGATTTTTTTGAGATTTTAGGAGCTCGAGACAGAGGTGAAATTCTTCGTTTTGCGTGCTGATTGTAAAAACAGCAATTTGTGTTTGGAACTTGTAGTTTTTACACCGTGTACACTTGTGTGATGTTGTAGGATACTATTTCAGCTGACGGTGTGTTTAGAGGACAGCGGGTATTTTCTGGGTATATTGTGCACGCTTTTCGAGGTGGGTGGTTGCGTTTCCCTCTTTGTTGACTTGCACACTAGGAATAGTGGAGTTTCCAAATTATACATGTGATAGATAACTTGTGGTATATGAACCTATTGCATTGGGCCCCCTAAATTAATTGATAGCTTCTATATGATAAATCTGGGACAATAAAGTTGGACATTTGCTATATCCTAAACCGCATGCAAATAAGTAACCCAATATTATTTTAAAATGATCCTTCATATGAAACCTTAGTCACTTTTTTTTGAAATGCTTTAAAAGAAAACACTTGCATGCTTATTTGGACAACTAGTTAAGCCACTATTTTACTGCAGCACTATACCATGGGATTTGACTTAGGAGAAAACATGTTTTATTGTTATTCTTCTCTAACGATGCATGACGGTCGAGTCAGATCGGGATCTTGAGATAGTATAGTTGGATCTTGAGTCTGGGACAGTTTAGACTCTTCTTGGGGATTGTGGGAGATAGTGGCAACCGCGAATTTTGGGCGGTTGACCGGATGTTATTATCACATCAGATTGGGGATCAGGGTTGCATTAGTAGATGGAGTATTCCCACTTTGATCATGGTCATGATCCAGTCCTGCTATTGTGAGACATCGGTTACAGAGATGATTGATACAGAGATACTTTACTCGTGTGGGTCGCTCCCCTCGAGTGCCACTCCGGAGTAGGCTTTTTGACCGTGATGGGTGCCGGTCAGTTGGTGAGTTGTGAGTGATGACAGAGCAGGCAGTGCCAGTATTTCTTGGCCCTCTGATTGGGTTTCTTTGGGCAGTCAGCTTTATAGTTGCATATATACAGTTATCTTTTGGCACTGCATTTAGAGGCATAGTAGTGGTAGTTCCTGTTTCAGCAGTCTTTATTGCATACCACTGTTCTTCCTTTTCCCTCTTTATTCCTAGTGGGTGCGTCAGCATTAGAGGTTTTACCCGCTAGGGGAGGCTACTGGTTTATCTAGTAGTTCTCACCCCCATTGTTGTTTCCTGTCCTTTTCCCCTTTGTTTTGCAGAGTCATCTGTGGGAGCTGCTGGGCCTTCAGCGGCAGATCGAGGTAAGAGGATCGCCGACTAGCTAGATCGTCTACCCCAAGTGAGAGACTAGCGAGGTTTTTATTGTACCCCTTTTGTATCTCAGACTTCAGTAGTTTCCTTTTGGGTCTGGCTTTGGCCAGCTGGTTGTATATTTTTGGTGAGCTGGGAGTATATTGTACTTTTATTTCTGCTTGTAGCTTATTTCAGTCTGAGATTACTTTTAGTTTTATTAGTTCAGCTCTGTTTATGCTCTTTTATTGTATATTATATATCTGAGCAGGTTACCAGCGCTTCGTGCACATAGAAAATTCTGTGTGCACGGCGGATCTGTTGGCGGGCCCGGGTTCCGGTTTACACCCGGGGCGTGACAGATTAAGTTGGTATCAGAGCTTAGGGATAGGTCAGTTGGGACTTAGGAAACCCTAGGCTTTTGGCAGACCCTAGGATGATAGGGCGCGAGAGGCGTGACACTTCGCGAAAGTCGTTGATTTATTTTTTGGACTCTTCCAGTGAGTGAAGAGGGATCGACATACCCAATTTCTGGTGGACCGTTATGTTGGCTGCAGACAACATAAAGTCGCAGAAATTGGGGGATGTCTTTGACTTTCGCTAGATTGGGTCGTGTGGGGTTATGTTACTTATTCGTGATTTCTTGTGGCAGGATGCCTCCCCGACGTCGGATCCCTACTCGGGGTGTCTCGTTACCCCCTGATGAGCCAGGGCAGCCTACACCCCCCGAGCTTACTGAGTTGAGGGCCTTGGTGGCTCAATTGGCGGAGGGTCAGCGCCGCCAGGAGCAGAGGTTTGAGCAGCTCCTTGCCCAGAGAGAGGCACCATCTCCAGCTGTTCCTGAGGCCCTTGTGCCTCCTGTTGCACCTTTCGTGCCGTCAGCGCCATCTTCGAGTAGCGGGGCTCCTGGAGCTATTCAGCCTTTGACTGCGGAGGAGGAGCAGGATATCGCTAACAAACTCTCCAAGTTTGTTCAGCGGGGACCCCCTAGATTCTCAGGGCGGGATGCGCAGCCCTGGGCTGTTGGGAGATGGCTTTCTGCGATGGAGAAGCTTTTTCGGGACTTCTTCATCGACCCGAGGTATCGAGTGCACATGGCGGTGCACTGTTTGGACGGAGATGCTGATTTTTGGTGGCAGCGGGTAGAGCCCCTGGAGTTCCGGATTACTCGGCAGCTGCCTTGGGAGGAGTTCCGACGGATGGTGCTGGACACCTATTTTTCGACCAGTGTGAAGAAGAAGTTGGAGGACGACTTGAAGAACCTGCAGCAGGGCAATCGATCGGCTCATGCCTATTTCCAGGAGTTCACGGAGTTACTGAACTGTGTGCCCTTCGTCGCTCGTGACGGTCCGCACCAGGTTGAGTTGTTCGAGGGAGGCCTCCGTCCAGAGATTTACACACTGGTGCATGCTCAGAGATTTCAGACTCTGGAGGCAGCCGCAGAGCATGCACAGTGGGTGGAGAGAGGTGATCTGGTGGTGGCCAGACAGAGGGCCGCGGTCGCTCAGAGCTCCGACAGAAAGCGACCAGCCCATGACGAGGGGGGACAGGCCAGTACTTGGAGGCCGCCCCGACCGCCACCGCCTCAGTTCCCAGGCCGTGGGCGTTCGGAGCGGCGAGGGCCTAGTGGGTCCCAGAGGCCCCCGCAGCAACAGCAGCAGCAGCAGCAGGGATCTCATTCGTCGCAGCGCGGGTCTCAGCGGCAGCCGCAGCGACAGCGACAGTCTCAGCAGCAGCAGTCCCGACAGTCACGGGCTCCCAGCAGTTGTATCTTCTGTGGAGGTCCGCATTTCCCCGGCACTTGCGACCAGCGGTGGGGTCGCTGCTACGGATGTGGACAGCCAGGGCACATTCGAGCTGCGTGCCCCTTTTCGACTTCAGCCGCTCCTTCTTCAGCATCTGCCCCAGCATCATCGCAGCAGCGGTCGACGGCTCAGCGGCCTTATGCTCTAGCGAGCAAGCCATCTTCTTCCCATCCCACCGATTATCGCCCTCCAGCTCAGAGTGGGCGAGTGTATGCTGCACAGGTAGAGGATTCTTCAGCAGCGGACCATGTGGTGGCAGGTATCACCTTACTCTCTGGCATTAGGACTCGTACCTTATTTGATACTGGAGCATCGCATTCTTTCATTAGTAGATCTTTTGCATCATTACATGGGTTAGAGGTAGGATTTTTGCCACGTGCACGAGAGGTTCAGATCCCCGAACACACTTTGCACGTGGAGGAGTGTTGTTGGTCCTGCCCGATACAGATCGAGTCCTGGATTATGCCAGCGGACCTGTTGGTCTTGAGACAGCTGAGGGACTTTGATGTGATTCTTGGGATGGACTGGCTGGCTCAGTTTTTCGCGACTATTGATTGTGCCGCGAGGACTGTCACTTTTAGAGAGCCAGGCCAGGAGATGTTTGTATATCGGGGATGTCAGAGTGCTTTCTTTGCCTCTGTGGTTTCGACTTCCCGAGCGAGGCGGATGATTCATCGAGGATGTGTAGCCTTTTGGCTAGTGTTGTTGAGGGGCCTACGGCGACACCGGGACTCGGGGATATTCCTATTGCCCGCGAGTTTCCGGATGTTTTTCCACCTGAGCTGACTAGTATGCCGCCAGACAGAGAGATTGAGTTTGTGATTGACGTAGTTCCAGGAACTGCGCCAATCTCTAAGGCTCCTTATCGGATGGCACCGGCTGAGCTACGAGAGCTTAAAGCACAGCTGCAAGACCTGATGGATAAGGGCTTTATTAGACCAAGTGTGTCGCCTTGGGGAGCACCGGTGCTATTCGTGAAAAAGAAGGATGGGTCACTTCGGTTGTGTGTGGACTATAGGGAATTGAACAAAGTGACCATTAAGAACAAGTACCCTCTGCCGCGCATCGATGATCTCTTTGATCAGCTGCAAGGGTCTTGTGTATTTTCCAAAATTGATCTACAGTCTGGTTACCACCAACTGAAGGTGAAGGCCGAGGATATTCCTAAGACTGCTTTCAGATCACGGTACGGGCATTACGAGTTTTCAGTTATGCCGTTTGGATTGACTAATGCCCCTGCCGCCTTTATGGACTTGATGAACAGGATATTTCGGCCCTTTCTGGATCGTTTGTGGTGGTGTTCATTGATGATATCCTTATTTACTCCCGAAGCGAGGCCGAGCACGTGGAGCACTTGAGGACTGTGCTACAACTTCTACGAGATAAGAAGTTGTATGCCAAGCTGTCAAAGTGCGAGTTTTGGCTTCGGGAGGTAGCTTTCTTGGGCCATGTGATTTCCGCCAGCCGGTGTAGCAGTAGACCCGGCGAAGATTGAGGCAGTTCGAGATTGGCCCGACCAACGACTGTATCTGAGGTGCGCAGCTTCATGGGGTTAGCTGGTTATTATCGTCGGTTTGTGGAAGGCTTTGCGAAGCTTTCCACACCCCCTCACTCGGTTGACGCGTAAAGGAGTTAAGTTTATCTGGAGTGAGGACTGCCAGAGGAGCTTTGAGGAGCTAAAGGATAGATTGATGACCGCTCCTATCCTTTCCCTCCCTGTTATGGGGAAAGGATATGTGATCTACAGTGATGCATCGCACAGTGGGCTTGGATGCGTGCTGATGCAGGAAGGGAGGGTAATTGCTTATGCATCGAGACAGCTTAAGGATTACGAGAAGAATTATCCTACCCATGACTTGGAACTTGCTGCCGTGGTGTTTGCACTGAAGCTTTGGCGCCATTACCTATATGGGGAGCATTGTGAGATCTACACCGACCACAAGAGCCTAAAGTACCTGTTCACGCAGAAGGAACTGAATTTGAGGCAGCGCAGATGGTTAGAGCTACTAAAGGATTATGATGTGGACATCCTTTACCACCCAGGCAAGGCTAACGTGGTCGCTGACGCATTAAGCCGGAGAGCAAGTACAGAGTTTGTCCATGTTGATTACAAATCAGGCGCCACTGTTAGAGGAATTGAGACGGCTCGAGATAGAGGTTGTATCCCCTGGGGTCTCTGCTAGACTGATGTCTTTGGTCGTGCAGCCCACTCTGCTGGAGAGGATCCGGGAAAAACAGAGCGAGGACCCCCATTTAACCAGGATTAGAGATCAGATTCCGAGTGTTCGATCAGGGGATTTTTCAGTGGATGCTTCGGGAGTACTGAGGTACAGGGACCGAGCATGTGTGCCAGTGGATGCTGAGATCAGAGAACAGATATTGAAGGAGGCCCATTATACACCTTATACCCTTCATCCTGGGGGGACTAAGATGTATAAGGACCTCAAGGCACACTTCTGGTGGAATGGCATGAAAAGGGATATTGGGAGGTTGTGTCGCAGTGTTTAACTTGTCAGCAGGTAAAAGCTGAGCATCGAGTGCCAGCTGGCAAGCTACAGAGTCTCCCGATTCCCGAGTGGAAATGGGACCACATTACTATGGATTTTGTGGTCGGGTTGCCGAGGGCACAGGGAGGTGCAGATGCTATCTGGGTAGTTGTGGACCGACTTACCAAGTCAGCGCACTTTTTACCTATACAGACTACTTGGCCACTCGAGCGACTAGCCCAGTTATATTTAGATGAGATAGTGAGATTACATGGAGTGCCAGTTTCTATAGTATCAGATAGAGACCCGAGGTTTGTTTCGCGATTCTGGAGGAGTTTACAGACTACCCTTGGGGACTCAGCTCAGATTCAGTACAGCCTTCCACCCACAGACTGATGGACAGTCTGAGCGGACGATTCAGATCCTTGAGGATATGCTGAGGGCTTGTGTCCTAGATTTCGGCGGTGGATGGATTCGACACTTATCACTGGCTGAGTTTGCGTACAACAACAGCTTTCAAGCAAGCATTCGAATGGCTCCATTTGAAGCGTTGTATGGACGCAAATGTCGATCACCGCTATATTGGAGTGATGTGGGGGAGAGGCGGACTCTGGGACCAGATATATTGCTAGAGGCGGAGGAGAAGGTCCGGGTAATTCGACAGCATCTTCAGACCGCTCAGAGTCGACAGAGGAGCTTTGCTGATGTTCGGCGGCGAGACTTAGAGTTTCAGGTTGGAGATCATGTATTTTGAAAGTCTCGCCGTCCAAAGGGATAAGGAGGTTTGGCATTCGCGGGAAACTCAGTCCCCGATACATTGGACCCTTTGAGATATTAGAGCGTATCGGGCCAGTTGCTTACCGACTTGCACTTCCCCCGAGACCTTGCTGGTGTCCATGATGTGTTTCATGTTTCCACTCTGAGGAGGTACGTCTTCGACCC
Organism: Tillandsia leiboldiana; assembly: GCA_029204045.2. Lineage (NCBI taxonomy): Eukaryota > Viridiplantae > Streptophyta > Magnoliopsida > Poales > Bromeliaceae > Tillandsia > Tillandsia leiboldiana. Next base: position 7,765,069 of record CM055069.1, on the reverse strand, counting down.
ATCGCACGTCATCGACTTCACGCCACTTGAGATCAGCGAGGATTTGAGATATGAGGAGCGCCCACTGCGGATTCTAGAGCGGGAGATGAAAGAATTGCGCAATCGGACCATCCCCAATGTGAAGATCCTCTGGAGCAATCATGATGAGCGCGAGGCGACGTGGGAGCTCGAGTCAGCGATGATGGACGCCTACCCTTACCTGTTCGAGGCTCAGGATTGAGGTATGATTTTCATTTCGAGGACGAAACTTTTGTTAGTGGGGGAGGATGTAATGTCCTAGGTTTTTCGGTGGTTTTGCCCCTGTTTCGGGGTGTAGAACACCTATTATTGGTGTGTGGGGCCCCAACATGTCAAAGTGATATGTTGTTTGGAACCAGAGAGGATTTGGGAGCAAGCCTGACCTTCGGCTGCCTTTGCCAAATTTTAGGAGTGGAATCGGGCTAATCGGAGGCCGTATTTGAATTCAGCGCGGAAAAACGCTTGAAAACGGCTATTTACTTATTTAATTTGGAGTCCGGATGCCCAAAAACGGAGCCCCGGAAGTTTTCTGCGCAAATTGGTGCACGGGGGGAGCTGTGGACCGGCCGGGGACACGTGGCAGGCTCTTATTGGGCCGGCGCACGGCTCTCGGTCCACGGGGTGGACCGCCGGTGCACGGTGGACCGGCGGCCACGTGGCAGGCGCTGGTTGGGCCGGTGTAGCGCGCGCGGCGCACGGGAGCTGTGCGCGGGCAGCGCGGGCAGGCCGGGCAGGAGGCGGGCTGTGCGCGGTGCTCGGTGGACCGGGGCGCGCCACGTGGCAGCCCCGGGTTGGACGGCGCAGGTGCGCGCGGTGCACCCGCGGGCCCGCGCCTGCGGCCGTACGCGCACGTGGGCGGCGCGTTGACCGACCGGCACCCGTGTCGGGGGGGCGGCGCCGCCCCACGTGGCACCACGCCAGTGGCTGGCGCCGCACGCGTGCTGACCAGGGGAGGGGGGCACGTGGCGCCTCCCCGTTGGGCCCGCACGGCTGCCGCCTGTTCGGCGGACACGTGTCGGGCCCATTGGCCGGGTCGGACGGCCGGTTGGACGCGGCTGGATCCCGTGCGCGGGATGGGCTGGGCTGGGCTACACTGTGCGCGCCCGGAAATCCTTGGGCCGGCCGCACTGTAGCCGCCCGAAAGTGCCGGGCCGCACTGTAGCAGCCCGAATCTGGGGACACGTTGGGTATTATCCCAATTGTTTTTGTGGGCCTATTTAAAGGCCTCCCCTCCCTTCTTTTTCTCTGTTTTCCGAGAGATAGAGAGAGAATCTGTGGGGAGGGGCCTTAAGAGAAGTTTTTCATCTTCTTATTTTCTAACCTCGTGGTGCGTTCCCAGATTTTCTGGAAGTTCGACAGCGGCGATCCGGATTTTACAGTGTGCCTCGTTTTTCCCAATCTTGGCCCGTTATCGTCGCATTTCAGTCCGAGGAGTCCCCTGCGCAGTACAGGAGTCCTCTTTCGACGATTTCTTTGCCAGTGTGTTCCTAAGAGGTAGGGCTTCGTTTTCCGTGTTGGTGGTTTCTCTGGATTCCGATTCCTTGGCACGAATTCCCGAGGTGTTTTGACCCCCTCTTTTGCTGTTTGGGTTTTTGGACCGGCGACTTCGACGAATTGTTTCTCAGCGTAGGAATATCAGATCGAGGCGATTCAAGAGTCGATTTTGGGCTACTTTTCGCGAGGAACGCAACCGTGATTTTTTTGAGATTTTAGGAGCTCGAGACAGAGGTGAAATTCTTCGTTTTGCGTGCTGATTGTAAAAACAGCAATTTGTGTTTGGAACTTGTAGTTTTTACACCGTGTACACTTGTGTGATGTTGTAGGATACTGTTTCAGCTGACGGTGTGTTTAGAGGACAGCGGGTATTTTCTGGGTGTATTGTGCACGCTTTTCGAGGTGGGTGGTTGCGTTTCCCTCTTTGTTGACTTGCACACTAGGAATAGTGGAGTTTCCAAATTATACATGTGATAGATAACTTGTGGTATATGAACCTATTGCATTGGGCCCCCTAAATTAATTGATAGCTTCTATATGATAAATCTGGGACAATAAAGTTGGACATTTGCTATATCCTAAACCGCATGCAAATAAGTAACCCAATATTATTTTAAAATGATCCTTCATATGAAACCTTAGTCACTTTTTTTGAAATGCTTTAAAAGAAAACACTTGCATGCTTATTTGGACAACTAGTTAAGCCACTATTTTACTGCAGCACTATACCATGGGATTTGACTTAGGAGAAAACATGTTTTATTGTTATTCTTCTCTAACGATGCATGACGGTCGAGTCAGATCGGGATCTTGAGATAGTATAGTTGGATCTTGAGTCTGGGACAGTTTAGACTCTTCTTGGGGATTGTGGGATAGTGGCAACCGCGAATTTTGGGCGGTTGACCGGATGTTATTATCACATCAGATTGGGGATCAGGGTTGCATTAGTGGATGGAGTATTCCCACTTTGATCATGGTCATGATCCAGTCCTGCTATTGTGAGACATCGGTTACAGAGATGATTGATACAGAGATACTTTACTCGTGTGGGTCGCTCCCCTCGAGTGCCACTCCGGAGTAGGCTTTTTGACCGTGATGGGTGCCGGTCAGTTGGTGAGTTGTGAGTGATGACAGAGCAGGCAGTGCCAGTATTTCTTGGCCCTCTGATTGGGTTTCTTTGGGCAGTCAGCTTTATAGTTGCATATATACAGTTATCTTTTGGCACTGCATTTAGAGGCATAGTAGTGGTAGTTCCTGTTTCAGCAGTCTTTATTGCATACCACTGTTCTTCCTTTTGCCTCTTTATTCCTAGTGGGTGCGTCAGCATTAGAGGTTTTACCCGCTAGGGGAGGCTACTGGTTTATCTAGTAGTTCTCACCCCCATTGTTGTTTCCTGTCCTTTCCCCTTTGTTTTGCAGAGTCATCTGTGGGAGCTGCTGGGCCTTCAGCGGCAGATCGAGGTAAGAGGATCGCCGACTAGCTAGATCGTCTACCCCAAGTGAGAGACTAGCGAGGTTTTTATTGTACCCCTTTTTGTATCTCAGACTTCAGTAGTTTCCTTTTGGTCTGGCTTTGGCCAGCTGGTTGTATATTTTTGGTGAGCTGGGAGTATATTGTACTTTTATTTCTGCTTGTAGCTTATTTCAGTCTGAGATTACTTTTAGTTTTATTAGTTCAGCTCTGTTTATGCTCTTTTATTGTATATTATATATCTGAGCAGGTTACCAGCGCTTCGTGCACATAGAAAATTCTGTGTGCACGGCGGATCTGTTGGCGGGCCCGGGTTCCGGTTTACACCCGGGGCGG
>CM055069.1:7646875-7761651 GCA_029204045.2 Tillandsia leiboldiana | reverse complement strand
AGCAGCAGTATCTCATTCGTCGCACTCTGCGGTCTCAGCGTCAGCCGTAGTCGCCAGCGACGTCTCAGCACAGCATCCGACGTCAACGGGCTCCCATACAGTTGTATCTTCTGTGGAGGTCCGCTTTCCCCGCACTTGCGACAGCGGTGGTCGCTGCTACGGATGTGGACGCCAGGCACATTCGAAGCTGCGTGCCCCTTTTCGACTGCAGCCGCTCCTTTTTCAGCATCTGCCCCCAGCATCATCGCAGCAGCGGTCGACGGACCAGCGGCCTTATGCTCTAGCGAGCAAGCCATCCTTCGTCCCATCCCACCGATTATCGCCCTCCAGCTCAGAGTGGGCGAGTGTTGCTGCACAGTAGAGGATTCTTCAGCAGCGGACCATGTGGTGGCAGGTATCACCTTGACCTCTGCATTAGACTCGTACCTTATTTGATACTGGAGCATCGCATTCCTTCATTAGTAGATCTTTTGCATCATTACATTGGTTAGAGGAGGATTTTGCCACGTGCACGAGAGGTTCAGATCCCGAACACACTTTGCACGTGGAGGATGTTGTTGGTCCGCCCGATACAGATCGATCCAATGATTATGCCAGCGCCTGTTGGTCTTGAGACAGCTGAGGGACTTTGATGTGATTCTTGGGATGGACTGGCTGGCTCAGTTTTTCGCGACTATCTTTTTGTGCCGCGAGGACTGTCACTTTAGAGAGCCAGGCCAGGAGAGGTTTGTATAGCGGGGATGTCAGAGTGCTTCTTTGCCTCTGTGGTTTCGACTTCCCGAGCGATGCGGATGATTCCTCGAGGATGTGTAGCCTTTTGGCTAGTGTTGGTGGGGGCCTACGGCGACACCGGGACTCGGGGATATTCCCTATGCCCGCGAGTTTCCGGATGTTTTTCCACCTGAGCTGACTAGTATGCCGCCAGGACAGAGAGATGGAGTTTGTGATTGACGTAGTTCCAGAACTGCGCCAATCTCTAATGCTCCTTATCGGATGGCACGGCTGAGCTACGGAGCTTAAAGCACGCTGCAAGACCTGATGGATAAGGGCTTTATTAGACCAGTGTGTCGCCTTGGGGAGCACCGGTGCTATTCGTGAAAAAGAAGGATGGGTCACTTCGGTTGTGTGTGGACTAGGGAATTGAACAAAGTGACCATTAAGAACAAGTACCCCCGCTGCCGCGCATCGATGATCTCTTTGATCAGCTGCAAGGTCTTGTGTATTTTCCAAAATTGATCTACAGTCTGTACCACCAACTGAAGGTGAAGGCCGAGGATATTCCTAAGACTGCTTTCAGATCACGGTACGGCATTACGAGTTTCAAGTATGCCGTTTGGATTGACTAATGCCCCTGCCGCCTTTAGGGACTTGATGAACAGGATATTTCCGGCCCTTTCCGGATCGTTTTTGGTGGGTTCATTGATGATATCCTTTTTACTCCCGAAGCGAGGCCGAGCACGGGGGAGCACTTGAGGACTGTGCTACCAACTTCTACGAGATAAGAAGTTGTATGCAAGCTGTCAAAGTGCGAGTTTTGGCTTCGGAGTAGCTTCTTGGGCATGTGATTTCCTCCGCCGTGTAGCAGTAGACCCGCGAAGAGTGAGGCAGTTCGAGATGGCCCCGCCACGACTGTATCTGAGGTGCGCAGCTCATGGGGTTAGCTGGTTATACGTCGGTTTGTGGAAGGCTTTGCGAAGCTTTCCACACCCCTCACTCGTTGACGCGTAAAGAGTTAAGTTTATCTGGAGTGAGGACTGCCAAGGAGCTTTTGAGGAGCTAAAGGATAGATTGATCCGCTCCTATCCTTTCCCTCCCTGTTATGGGAAAGATATGTGATCTACAGTGATGCATCGCACAGGGGCTTGGATGCGTGCTGATGCAGGAAGGGAGGGTAATGCTTATGCATCGAGACAGCTTAAGGATACGAGAAGAATTATCCTACCCATGACTTGGAACTTGCTGCCGTGGTGTTTTGCACTGAAGCTTTGGCGCCATTACCTATATGGGAGCATTGTGAGATCTACACCGACCACAAGAGCCTAAGTACCTGTTCACGCAGAAGGAACTGAATTTGAGGCAGCGCAGATGGTTAGAGCTACTAAAGGATTATGATGTGGACATCCTTTACCACCCAGGCAAGGCTAACGTGGTCGCTGACGGCATTAAGCCGGAGAGCAGTACAGAGTTGTCCATGTTGATTACAAATCAGGCGCCACTGTTAGAGGAATTGAGACGGCTCGAGATAGAGGTTGTATCCCCTGGGGTCTCTGCTAGACTGATGTCTTTGGTCGTGCAGCCCACTCTGCTGGAGAGGATCCGGGAAAAACAGAGCGAGGACCCCCATTTAACCAGGATTAGAGATCAGATTCCGAGTGTTCGATCAGGGGATTTTTCAGTGGATGCTTCGGGAGTACTGAGGTACAGGGACCGAGCATGTGTGCCAGTGGATGCTGAGATCAGAGAACAGATATTGAAGGAGGCCCATTATACACCTTATACCCTTCATCCTGGGGGGACTAAGATGTATAAGGACCTCAAGGCACACTTCTGGTGGAATGGCATGAAAAGGGATATTGGGAGGTTTGTGTCGCAGTGTTTAACTTGTCAGCAGGTAAAAGCTGAGCATCGAGTGCCAGCTGGCAAGCTACAGAGTCTCCCGATTCCCGAGTGGAAATGGGACCCACATTACTATGGATTTTGTGGTCGGGTTGCCGAGGGCACAGGGAGGTGCAGATGCTATCTGGGTAGTTGTGGACCGACTTACCAAGTCAGCGCACTTTTTACCTATACAGACTACTTGGCCACTCGAGCGACTAGCCCAGTTATATTTAGATGAGATAGTGAGATTACATGGAGTGCCAGTTTCTATAGTATCAGATAGAGACCCGAGGTTTGTTTCGCGATTCTGGAGGAGTTTACAGACTACCTTGGGGACTCAGCTCAGATTCAGTACAGCCTTCCACCCACAGACTGATGGACAGTCTGAGCGGACGATTCAGATCCTTGAGGATATGCTGAGGGCTTGTGTCCTAGATTTCGGCGGTGGATGGATTCGACACTTATCACTGGCTGAGTTTGCGTACAACAACAGCTTTCAAGCAAGCATTCGAATGGCTCCATTTGAAGCGTTGTATGGACGCAAATGTCGATCACCGCTATATTGGAGTGATGTGGGGGAGAGGCGGACTCTGGGACCAGATATATTGCTAGAGGCGGAGGAGAAGGTCCGGGTAATTCGACAGCATCTTCAGACCGCCTCAGAGTCGACAGAGGAGCTTTGCTGATGTTCGGCGGCGAGACTTAGAGTTTCAGGTTGGAGATCATGTATTTTTGAAAGTCTCGCGCCGTCCAAAGGGATAAGGAGGTTTGGCATTCGCGGGAAACTCAGTCCCCGATACATTGGACCCTTTGAGATATTAGAGCGTATCGGGCCAGTTGCTTACCGACTTGCACTTCCCCCGAGACTTGCTGGTGTCCATGATGTGTTTCATGTTTCCACTCTGAGGAGGTACGTCTTCGACCCATCGCACGTCATCGACTTCACGCCACTTGAGATCAGCGAGGATTTGAGATATGAGGAGCGCCCACTGCGGATTCTAGAGCGGGAGATGAAAGAATTGCGCAATCGGACCATCCCCATGTGAAGATCCTCTGGAGCAATCATGATGAGCGCGAGGCGACGTGGGAGCTCGAGTCAGCGATGATGGACGCCTACCCTTACCTGTTCGAGGCTCAGGATTGAGGTATGATTTTCATTTCGAGGACGAAAACTTTTGTTAGTGGGGGAGGATGTAATGTCCTAGGTTTTTCGGTGGTTTGCCCCTGTTTCGGGGTGTAGAACACCTATTATTGGTGTGTGGGGGCCCCAACATGTCAAAGTGATATGTTGTTTGGAACCAGAGAGGATTGGGAGCAAGCCTGACCTTTCGGCTGCCTTTGCCAAATTTTAGGAGTGGAATCGGGCTAATCGGAGGCCGTATTTGAATTCAGCGCGGAAAAACGCTTGAAAACGGCTATTTACTTATTTAATTTGGAGTCCGGATGCCCAAAAAACGGAGCCCCGGAAGTTTTCTGCGCAAATTGGTGCACGGGGGGAGCTGTGGACCGGCCGGGGACACGTGGCAGGCTCTTATTGGGCCGGCGCACGGCTCTCGGTCCACGGGGTGGACCGCCGGTGCACGGTGGACCGGCGGGCCACGTGGCAGGCGCTGGTTGGGGCCGGTGTAGCGCGCGCGGCGCACGAGAGCGTGCGCGGGCAGCGCGGGCAGGCCGGGCAGAGGCGGGGCTGTGCGCGGTGCTCGGTGGACCGGGGCGCGCCACGTGGCAGCCCCGGGTTGGACGGCGCAGGTGCGCGCGGTGCACCCGCGGGCCCGCGCCTGCGGCCGTACGCGCACGTGGGCGGCGCGTTGACCGACCGGCACCCGTGTCGGGGGGGCGGCGCCGCCCCACGTGGCACCACGCCAGTGGCTGGCGCCGCACGCGTGCTGACCAGGGGAGGGGGGCACGTGGCGCCTCCCCGTTGGGCCCGCACGGCTGCCGCCTGTTCGGCGGACACGTGTCGGGCCCTTGGCCGGGTCGGACGGCCGGTTGGACGCGGCTGGATCCCGTGCGCGGGATGGGCTGGGCTGGGCTACACTGTGCGCGCCCGGAAATCCTTGGGCCGGGCCGCACTGTAGCCGCCCGAAAGTGCCGGGCCGCACTGTAGCAGCCCGAATCTGGGGACACGTTGGGTATTATCCCAATTGTTTTGTGGGCCTATTTAAAGGCCTCCCCTCCCTTCTTTTTCTCTGTTTTCCGAGAGATAGAGAGAGAATCTGTGGGAGGGGCCTTAAGAGAAGTTTTTCATCTTCTTATTTTCTACCTCGTGGTGCGTTCCCAGATTTTCTGGAAGTTCGACAGCGGCGATCCGGATTTTACAGTGTGCCTCGTTTTTCCCCAATCTTGGCCCGTTATCGTCGCATTTCAGTCCGAGGAGTCCCCTGCGCAGTACAGGAGTCCTCTTTCGACGATTTCTTTGCCAGTGTGTTCCTAAGAGGTAGGGCTTCGTTTTCCGTGTTGGTGGTTTCTCTGGATTCCGATTCCTTGGCACGATTCCCGAGGTGTTTTGACCCCCTCTTTTGCTGTTTGGGTTTTTGGACAGCGGCGACTTCGACGAATTGTTTCTCAGCGTAGGAATATCAGATCGAGGCGATTCAAGAGTCGATTTTGGGCTACTTTTCGCGAGGAACGCAACCGTGATTTTTTTGAGATTTTAGGAGCTCGAGACAGAGGTGAAATTCTTCGTTTTGCGTGCTGATTGTAAAAACAGCAATTTGTGTTTGGAACTTGTAGTTTTTACACCGTGTACACTTGTGTGATGTTGTAGGATACTGTTTCAGCTGACGGTGTGTTTAGAGGACAGCGGGTATTTTCTGGGTATATTGTGCACGCTTTTCGAGGTGGGTGGTTGCGTTTCCCTCTTTGTTGACTTGCACACTAGGAATAGTGGAGTTTCCAAATTATACATGTGATAGATAACTTGTGGTATATGAACCTATTGCATTGGGCCCCCTAAATTAATTGATAGCTTCTATATGATAAATCTGGGACAATAAAGTTGGACATTTGCTATATCCTAAACCGCATGCAAATAAGTAACCCAATATTATTTTAAAATGATCCTTCATATGAAACCTTAGTCACTTTTTTTGAAATGCTTTAAAAGAAAACACTTGCATGCTTATTTGGACAACTAGTTAAGCCACTATTTTACTGCAGCACTATACCATGGGATTTGACTTAGGAGAAAACATGTTTTATTGTTATTCTTCTCTAACGATGCATGACGGTCGAGTCAGATCGGGATCTTGAGATAGTATAGTTGGATCTTGAGTCTGGGACAGTTTAGACTCTTCTTGGGGATTGTGGGAGATAGTGGCAACCGCGAATTTTGGGCGGTTGACCGGATGTTATTATCACATCAGATTGGGGATCAGGGTTGCATTAGTAGATGGAGTATTCCCACTTTGATCATGGTCATGATCCAGTCCTGCTATTGTGAGACATCGGTTACAGAGATGATTGATACAGAGATACTTTACTCGTGTGGGTCGCTCCCCTCGAGTGCCACTCCGGAGTAGGCTTTTTGACCGTGATGGGTGCCGGTCAGTTGGTGAGTTGTGAGTGATGACAGAGCAGGCAGTGCCAGTATTTCTTGGCCCTCTGATTGGGTTTCTTTGGGCAGTCAGCTTTATAGTTGCATATATACAGTTATCTTTTGGCACTGCATTTAGAGGCATAGTAGTGGTAGTTCCTGTTTCAGCAGTCTTTATTGCATACCACTGTTCTTCCTTTTCCCTCTTTATTCCTAGTGGGTGCGTCAGCATTAGAGGTTTTACCCGCTAGGGGAGGCTACTGGTTTATCTAGTAGTTCTCACCCCCATTGTTGTTTCCTGTCCTTTTCCCCTTTGTTTTGCAGAGTCATCTGTGGGAGCTGCTGGGCCTTCAGCGGCAGATCGAGGTAAGAGGATCGCCGACTAGCTAGATCGTCTACCCCAAGTGAGAGACTAGCGAGGTTTTTATTGTACCCCTTTTGTATCTCAGACTTCAGTAGTTTCCTTTTGGGTCTGGCTTTGGCTAGCTGGTTGTATATTTTTGGTGAGCTGGGAGTATATTGTACTTTTATTTCTGCTTGTAGCTTATTTCAGTCTGAGATTACTTTTAGTTTTATTAGTTCAGCTCTGTTTATGCTCTTTTATTGTATATTATATATCTGAGCAGGTTACCAGCGCTTCGTGCACATAGAAAATTCTGTGTGCACGGCGGATCTGTTGGCGGGCCCGGGTTCCGGTTTACACCCGGGGCGTGACACCCCAAGGTGAAACGCTCGGTCGGATGAAGCCTTTTTCCAACAAGTCTTGAAGCTGTGCCTTGAGCTCTTTTAACTCTGCCGGTGCCATCCTATATGGTGCCTTCGAGATTGGGGTAGTTCCAGGGATCAGATCTACCACAAACTCGATCTCTCTATCCGGAGGCATCCCCGGTAGCTCTGCCGGGAACACATCAGCAAACTCTCGCACAACTGGGATATCCTCCACTCCGGAGTCTCACTGCTCCTATCCACAACGGTAGCCAAGTAGGCGACGCATCTACTCCTAATCAACTGTTTTTCTCTAGTGGAAGAGATAGTCATCGCAAACAGCTAACTCTTGCAGCCTCTGAACACAATTTCCTCTTGTCCCGGTTCTCGAAACGTCACGAGTCGGTTTTAACTGGTGGTGACATCACAACCTCTTCCCGGCGCCCAGCACTCGGAGTGTGATGTGAAGACTCGGGCACCTCAGGTCGAAGTGCATCGGTCACTCCACCCATGTGCTCCCGTTGTTGCGCGGGCGGGTGCGAACGGTCTTGAGTTCCCCTTGCCGCCAACTGTTGGGTCAAAAGAGCTTCCAACCTCTGTATCCTTGCATCCTGCCGACGCGAAGCCTCAGCCTGCTCTCGCGCCGCAGCCGACTGCCGCTCCACTACATCAGCTAGCATAGCCAACTGCTCTCTCAAATCTCGGACCTCACTGGATCCGGAAGTAGCGGACTTCTCCGCATCGGCCTCCTCGACCGTCATGGAGCGAGTCGTAGGCATCACAAACTGTAACAGGCATAAAATGCGTAGGTTAGGATAACCAACGCGAAAAGCATCCCCACTCAAAACAAATCCCAATCATGCGAAAGCAAATGAAGCATGCCACAATTATTTCCCGATGTCAGGTTGTCGGCCGCCAACCAGACCTTCCAAGGAAATAGAAGGTGCAATTACTTCGATCAACTCCAACTCTTATGAAGTTATAGTATTGACCCAATCATGTTACTTTCGCCAAGTAATCATATGAGACCCCGTCTCTCACGTTCTTAATCCTTATGGTCTAACCAGCCTAAGGTTTGCTAGGTCCACTAAGACTCAACCCTAGGCTCTGATACTGTCACGCCCCGGCGTCGAAACTGCGACCCGGGCTCGCCAACAGATCCGCCGCCCATACGGGAAGCCCCGTATAGACGAAGCGACTAACCTGCAAAAGATCAGCTATACTATACAGATATCAGAGCTGAAAGTAAATTGCTAGAAAAGAGAAAATATATACAACACAAGCCCTCACCAAAGTACATAAGTCTCTCAAGCAGTAAAATAAAAGTACAACTCTATACCTCACTACAAGATCTCTCAACATGAAATCACAAAAGTAAGGGGTACATCTACTCTCAGGACGATGACTGGTAGGGAACTATCTCGCGACTCCCTTACCTCGATCAGAAGAAGCAGCAACAGGAGCAACAGGAGCAGGAGTAGAAGACCCTGTGGGAAAAGACACCACGACGGGTGTGAGAACTACGTCCCAAGTAGTTCTCAGTGGGTGCCGCCAACAAGCCCGACGGTCTGCCTACTAAGTCTACTAGAGGCATAAAGTAACTGTCACGCCCCGAGATTCAAAAGTGGGTCTAAAATTTTTTTTTTTTTTATTTAAAATCAGAGTTTAAAACTTGATTTCTCCAAAGCGTGAACAGACCGCCACACCTATAGAAAAGTCTCTGTACCTCAAACAGAGCCTTCCCTATATGTGCTCGGCTAACAGATACAATCAATCAGAGTAGATACAAGATAGCTATACTAAATAAGTTCTACTCTATTACAACCACAAGGTTCATATGTTTATACAATCCAGTTCTCAAAATGGAAATAACAGTTATAAAGTTTTACTAAACCAAAAGGGTTAAGTCCTACCAGGGACAATTCTACCACGCGTCCTCACACGGAACGTCCAAAGGTCCCCGCACCCGAAGGACCTGAAAAACAGTCACCCGAGGGTGTGAGACACACCGGAGTGTATCCCAGTGGGCACGACGGGCCGGGAAATAGCAAGCCGTACCTACTGGATACAATAATAAGCGGAAACAGAAATAGGATATACTGAAGATCAATGCAGGTATATAATCTCAAGGATCAAACATAGATCAATGGAACTGGGTATGCATATATAACACAATCATACTATGCATGATAATCTATAACAGATATGAAATGCCGGTAATCAAACAAATAGGAATATCATGAAGGTGCATCAAAGGTGATATCACTAATATACCCAATTCAGTGCCACTGTTGGCCACAAGGGCCTCAGGCTAAATTGCCATGGAGCATATGACCTCAGGCTAAACCACTGTTGGTCATTGGGGCCTCAGGCTAAAGCCACTGTTGGACACCCAGCAAGCTATCATAACCCCAACGGGCTCACGGGTCAATCAGACCTCTCTACCGGTAAAGAACACCAACACGGGTAGCTAGCCCGCTGGTGTGCGCGACTGAAAGCTGGCTCGACGGCGATCATAATGCTGATGCTCAAACCATGGTCCATCGACCAAATAGACGGCAAGAAGCCGAGGAAAATCCCCACCGGGATACAATGTAACATGCCAACTACTAAGGTAGTATCACCTATTCTAAACATGTAGTGAAGAATAGAAACAGGTATAGACTATGCTAGTGACCAATCAAGCATGGCATGTGTCCAGGAAATGCATATCAACTGCTGAAAAGAACATGATATATCTCAACATGAATAACAAGCAACTGCTGAAATATAAATATGATATGCAAGCAACTGCTGGAATATAAACAACCAAATACCAAAGGGGTCCGTCCTACTACGGTACCCGTAGGGCCGATCTGATAAAACGCGGACCGAAGATAACCCACCTCAAGGTAGACGGTCGCGATAAGACTGATCACGGGCTGGCTCCTGACGACTGGGGCCTACAATAATGCCAGGTAACTACTCAGGATCTACCAAATCCTCAAAGTGCATAAGCGCGAATCGACCGTTTCGTCGATTTGCGCAACATTAAGCATATTTAGCTTAACAGGAACTCCAGGAACCCCACTGAAAGGTCAAAACCACTTTTGAACCTTCAGCTAGCTTTTCCACACTGCTACAATTACAGCCAGGCCCCCAGGTTTACTCGGAATGCATTTTATACACTAAATACACACTGTTTTGGCTCGTTCTCTTAAACGGAGAATCATTTTTACTAGCCGTCACCTCCAGTAGGTGACAATCGACTTGCTGAACGCCGTGCTCACACATTTGTGGCAGCGCGATACCCGAGGAAAACTTCGGGCCATGTATTACTCTTCTAACCTAGCCGAAACGCATTTTCGTTTCTTCGGCTCATTGAAACCCAAAATAAACGCGAGCATCGCGTCCAGTGACCCCAAATTAGTCAGGAGTACACTATTACAATTTTCCAAACAGACCCTAACATTGTTTTTAATCAATTATTGCATTAAGGCTTGGTTATGACTCATCTTTGAATCCATACATTTCCAGACAAAACTTTCTATATCAAACCATCTCTGGATTATGCCAGAATCACAGGGCTTGCCCTAGATGCAGCCCAGGTGTGTTGGTTCAACCAGAACCAAGCCCTTGCTCTCACATGAGTTCACATTGCACCAGATCTTTGTCCACACAGATTCAGATTGATCTGAAGTGAGCATCAAGCTCAGGGGACCTTTCTAAGCAACTTTGATATACACAGTTTTGTCAAATTCTGCTTGGAAGTTCTTTGAAGCATTTTGTCAAGCACTTGGTGTGCACAATCTCTAAACAATACCCACAACCCAAGTTGCAGGTCGATCTCTGCAGCCACAGCACCATTTTGCTTCCAACTTGGATCAACTTACTCCACTAAGCTCCCAGAACATTTCCTTTCAACTTGGAGCAGCCAAAAACCCCCAGGTTGAGCTCGGGCTCGAGGAAGAAGATGACCCAATGCTTTGAAATTCGTGATGATCAACCCAGAGATTCTGGGCTTCATCCAGATGCACCAACAGGTGCCAAATCACCTTGTGAAACTTCCCGAGCCCGTGCCCGGCGACAGGCACGGCGGCGGCGCGGCGGGGCCAAGCTCCCCTTCGAGCTTAAACACCTCTAATGGTGAAATTCAGCAGAGGCAGAATGGAGTCCTCCAACTTGGATGGACTTGTTCCTCTGGTACACAGGAAGCTTCCCGACCAACCCAGCCCAACCGGAGTTGGCCGGAGCGCCGGCGGCCGCAACAAACTTCATTTCGGGTCAACAATGGCCGCCATCCGCATTGGTGCTGCATGGACTCCATGCAAGTGCATGGATGCACTCCTCACACACCCAGGAAGGTTTCTGGGCAAGTGGCCGGCGGCGGGGAGGCGCGCCGGCGCCGGAGCAGCAAGCTCGGCCGAAGTGAAAAATCCCGAAAACTAGGGTTGGTTTCTGCAATCGATACACTTGATCAAACTCCACCCAATTTGGTGGAGTTGATCCTCATCTCCTACAGTCCAAGCCCACCATTTTACTTTCCCATTTGATCCACTGGTTGCCGAGAAAAACGGCGGCGGAGCAATGGCTAGGTTTCCGGCCATCTTGCTCCCGCCGGCCAACCAGGCTGCATGGGGGCTCGGGCTTGTGCAGGGAGCATTCCTAGGACATGGGAAATCTACTGCTAAGGGTCTCGGGTGTTAGGAACCATTGGTTAGGGTGCTCTTACCTTGGCCGGAGTTGGTGAAGGAGGAAGAAGCCGGTTCTCGGTTCCTTCTTCACGCGCGGCCACGGCAAGCTCCAGCAACACTCCACTGGTACAGAGAAACTCCACTGGATCTCCATATCAAGATTTGGAAGAAGTTGGTTCCATCTTCTCCTTCCTCTCTCTCTCTCTCGGTTTTCTTCAATGGAGGGGGGGACTCCTCGGCCACCACAACACCCCTTATGAGGATTAACTCTTGGGAGTTAGAAATCCCAAGAGCCTTCCTCGTGTAACCTCCCACGAGGAAGCCCAAAAGCCAAAGGATTTAGATTCTTTGTAATTGCCTCAACCCGGTTCACCCCTAGCCCGAGCTCTGCACAACCACCCTCATGGGCTTCTCAAGTTGGCAGAGGCCCAATGAACCAAGTCCCAAAAGTTCTGGCCCAAGATCACCCAACAACTTAAAGGAAAAGTGATAATTCGGCACCTTTCACGCATTTCAAGAAAATTTACTCGACGAAATGCGAAATGGACTTCGCCACGACGTCCGGCTCGTCGAGAGCTTCAAGATAGGCTGTTCATTTGCTCAATTTGGTGCACAAATGAATTCTCGGGCCATTTAGCTCAATGTGTCGTAATCCGACGCACGCACTTCGATGCACCCGGATCGCCAAACACGAAATCCGTTAGTGCCATTGTGCTCAGAACGTCAAAATTAGCTAGAAACGACTACTCATACTGCTAGTCTTGTTTTGCAGATAGTAGTTTGGCCGACCGTCGATCTAGAGGGGACCGAAAACCGGAGTTACTATTCACACTTAAGTCGCGGGGCCCGTTTTTGATTTCTGATTTCGGGAAGATCCGACCGTCGGATCGAGAACATATGAATATGAAACTTCTATGTTTCGACGAGACGATCGCAATGGTGATCTCGGATTTTCCAGATCAGACCCCGATCAAAAGTCGATATTTTTGGGGTTTTATTTATTTATTTTCTGCTATTTATAATTCCAGAAATTTATTTAAACTTTTTAAAATTCTCGGTTACTACAGTAACAATATAAAACTGAAATGAAAGGGCTGGAAAAGTAACTCTACAGCTACTATGCCTCTATCTAGATGCTCAAGAAAATGGAACAGATGGAACATGATGCATCTACTAACACACACAGAACTCACCAAATCTAAACTGACTGCCGCAAAGGGTCCAGTCAAACCTGCGCCCACCTACTGCCGCACATCCTCAACAGGACGGGTCTATCGTAGGGTGTCCGTGACTGCCAAAACTGGCCCAGCCAGAGGGACTGCGTCGACAAGTCGCGATAGCAAGTAACAGGCCCAACTCCGGAGTGGCACTCGAGGGGCGCGACCCCAACGAGGAAAGTATCAGCGCATCTCTGTCGAGCTCGAATATGGCTCATGCAGGCTAAAGTCCAAACCACGATCACAAGATCGACTAACAACACCAATGCTCACACACAGGTTGGAAAACCACACAGCCGGGGGCCACCGTCCACCAGACGGCTCCCACAACAGAACACTAAACTCACAGGAAAGGCCGACACCATAAGGGTTCGGAAACCCGATAGGCCGGTGCTTAGAACCCTATCAAACAAGAACAGACTTTAGGCTCCGCCTATCGAAGTTCCCGACCCCCTTATAGTTCGGGGACACAACAATCTCGGTACTACACGCAGAAGACACCAACAGGGCCCGAAAGTCCCGGAAGACCTACACCTACAACCCTATCAAACAAGAACAGGTTCCAGGCTCGGCCCCCATGGCTTTCGTCCCGACAAAGGAATGGCCCCTAGAACCCGGATCACTCGAATCCTTTCGAGTGATGAGATTTACAAGAAAAAGGTGACATTGGTTATTGAAAATCATTTTGATCTAGAAGAAATCCATATTTAATGATTTTATTTCTTTTTAGGAAAACAGTTAGAAAAATAAGTGTTTTACCCAAGCCCCGAAGGGCTGATGCCTTTGTCCAATCAAACAAGAACAGACTCCAGCGGCCCTTCGATGCTTGGAAGAAAACATTGGTAGGCTAAAATCATGTGTATGTCGAAAAGGGTTCTGGGTTCTAGGTCCGGCTAACACTAGTAACTACTGCCACTAACACACAGTGGCGACAACCCAAACAGGGAAAAAAACAAGATCTCCCGGGTCCACCGTTTATCCCAAACGGTTCCCGGTACAGACAAGTGAACCACAATATCTACCAGACTCCACTCGGCTCACAAGCACGAGTGCAAAAGCATTCCACACTAAAACGAAGTCCCGACCGCTCGGCCCACTACCCGGGCGAGGATAACACTAAGTTCAGGAATGAAACATAAAGTGGGGATGTCTAAACATAAATAACCCTAGCCCAAGTGAGGGTTTTCTACTGGTCTGGTTACACATGCAACATATGACGGGGGTGCTAGGTCAGGTTCCAAGATAATAAAATATTTAACCAGTGGTAGGAAGCAGAAGAGATCATACGATCATCAGATAATTACAAGAATAATAACATTCGAATTCTAGCATGCTACCCAAGTCCAATCACTATCATGCATGATTCTATATCAATAGAATTAGAGCACAGTCCATAGATCTTGAAAGCAAGCCACCCACCTGAAACGCTAACTGTCCGGAGTCGTACAACTGAGAAAACCAGGAAAATAACAGCTCTATGTCCAACAGGTTCAGCACAGTCCACAATCCCTCCTGGGTACAATACAAAGTCCACAAATACACATCAATTCCAAAATTGCCCATAAAAATATACACAGAATTTCAGTCCCAAAGATGTCCCTTTTTCACCTGCTGAAAATGCCCAGAAAATTCCCAGAAAAATATCACAGCGATCCTCGCGTCGATATCTTCGAAACGGTACCCTGCACGCCCAAATCTGAGTTCCGAAGATCAAGATACAAATTCGGCAAGGTGGTGTACTCGAAAGATTTCTGCACCAAAACTGTAGCACTGAATACAGGAAAAGCGGGATTTTCACCTCCAATAGAAACTCTGGAAAAATCCAAGAAAAATACGAGCTTGTTCCTTGTGATCTGTAGATGAAAAACTTGTATAAGCACGCCTCAATCCGACGCTCGTACGCAAGGATACGGCCAAAACACTCTGCTCTGTCACAGAAATCCACACAGAAAAAGGGGTCACTGTGTTGCCTCGGGATCCGTGCCAAAACCTCGAAACGGGAAGGTGCAATCAAAACAAAAGATGAAGCCCTACCTCTTAGGAGTCTGTTGGCGCAAGAATCACAGAAAAAGGATCTCGGGGTAGACCAGGGGAGCTAAAACACTGCTGCTGCGCCGAAGAAGAACACAGGAACCACCACGTCGCGCCGCGCCGTAAAATAGAGAACCTCGGGATTCGGGCCTCCAAAAATTCTTAAACTCCGTAGGAAGATCAAGGATTAAGAGAGGAAAAATTCATCAAGAGGAAGCTCAGGGAGATCTTGCACAGACTGAGAGGAAAAGGGCTGCAAAGAGGGCTCGGGCTGCCTATTTATAGGCCCAAAGAAACAATTCGGATAATACCGAAATTGTCCCAAGATTCGGGCGGCTACAGTGCGGCCCAGCCCGGGATTCGGGCGGCTACAGTGCGACCCAGCCCGGTTTCGGGCGCGCACAGTGCGGCCCGGCCCGGCCCAGCCCGCACACGGGATCCAGCCGGACGCCTGCTTGGTCCGACCCGCGCCGGCGCCCGACACGTGTCCCCCGAACACGCCGCAGCCGTGCAAGCCGCCGCGGGGAGCGCCACGTGTCCCTACCCGCGTCAACGCGGTAGGTGGCGCCCGCGAATCAGCGGGCGCCACGTGGCACTGCCCACGTCGCCCCTCACCTGCCCGCGGTACGGCACCTGCCCCCGACACCTGCCCCGCGCGCTGCGTGGACCGCGCGCGCATGCGCCCGCCAACCGGGTGCTGCCACGTGGCGCGCCCCCGGTCCACGCCTCCCCGCGCACTCCCGCAGACCGAGCGCACCTGAGCAGCCCAATCAGGCGCTGCCACGTGGACAACTGCCGGTCCACGCGCCTCGCGGTGCACCCCGGCCCAATCCCCTGCGCTCCGTGGACCCAGCTGCGTGCGCCGGCCAATCAGGGCCTGCCACGTGGCTCCCCCGCCGGTCCACGGCTCCCCCATGCACCAGAAATCCAGTAAATTTTCCGGTAGTCCGTTTTTGGGCATCCGGAATCAGAATTTGGCAAACAAAAAGCCATTTTCAAGCATTTTTCCGTGCTGAATCCATTTTCGCCGTCTGTTTGGCCTAATTCTTTTTCAAAATTCCGGCAAACCCAGCCGAAAGCCAACACAGCTAATAAAACCCTACAGGGTCCATCTGTGGCATCCCCATTGATGCACCATGGGCCAGATACACCAACACCAGGTGTTCTAACAGCGGATTCATCGAAAAAATGCTGCATGGGGTTCGGGGGTCCTACAGATACCAATATAATCTGTCACGCCCCAGGCCCCAGCGGAAGCCTACCCGGCACGTGCACAGACCCGCCGTGTGCACAAGGTACCCCTCGGTACACACAAGGCGTCTACAACAACAAAGCGGAAAGGAAGCAATATACACATCCTACTAGTAATCAGAGCACAACACAACTAAACTATACATAAAAGAGGAGAGTAGATGACAACTATCGTACAAGAAGTTAAAATCCACTATACAAATGTGGTTCTCTCAAATATAACCTATCAAACTACATGGGTGGTTTCTATGCCAAAATACACCAACACCTCTCCAACAAAAACAATAGAAAAGGTGCCCTGTAACCACCTCGAGTGGTGCGACGGGGACAAGCTAGCTATGCGATAACCCTTGCCACGGTCCCGAGCCACTCCCACTGCGGATTGCTCTGAAAAACAACAACCCAAATGGGGTGAGAACTATTCATCAATAGTTCCCATTGGGTAAGCCGCCGAGAGAAGCGAAATACACCACTAGGTCAACTGAGGCATAAGATAGTAAAACTGCTGAAATGAAATGCAGAAAATAAACAACTGAAGTAAAGTGAAGTACTCTACTACTATCATGCCTCTATGCTCATGTACAAAGTGATGATGATAAGAATCTATCATGTTATCATAATGTCCAACTACAATGAGTAGTATTATTTATGTTGTGTCCAATGTCAAGTTTGCTATCATGTATGTCCAACTACCATGAATGTATCATCTATGTGATATTCAATGTCAAGTTTAGTTAACATAATCATTTCCTCTTGAAGACTTTCTTTGAGTCTAAGCTTGAGCCACGCCTCATGGTCCCGTGGTCGCAACCCCCAAGGAGCTATGCCAATCCAACAGCGTCCCAATCGGCACACAATCCTGCACGGCGATCATGATGTCGCAAATGGCCAACTCCGGAGTGCCGGCTTGGAAGGAGCGACCCTACCAAGCATGTGCAAGTCTCGATCATCGTGTCTAAAACATGAAATAGCAATCATCGTGTCTAAAATACGGAATAGCATCATCGACCTTTTGGTCGGGGTATAGTATCTCGAGTGTCAATGTTTCATATACAATATTAGAATTATCTTGCATAATGAAAGAGTAGAACATTTACAAGTTTTTCTCATGTCTCAAACATGGAATCTCACTATTTCATCTTGATTGTACAAGTTTAGAAGTTTTCTACCTGTATCTCACTACCCTAGATGGCACTAACATCATAATGTCCATTTATATATGACCATGTGCATAGCATGTCCCAATAATTCTATAGCAGGTATAGTTATTCTCTATTCATATCCAAAAGCTTAAGTTCACAAAAATTCCTATTCAATCCCCCCTTAAAGTGCCCATGCACCTACAATGTTTACCTCTAATTCATAGAGTATGAAATTTTCTACACATGAAGGGGTTCAAATGCATGATCATAAATCATGATAAATCAAACGATGCATGTTTAATATAGCAATGATGCCCTAAAAGTCTATAGAAGACATAGGGGGAGTTCACCCATTTTGGTGAGGTCAGACCCACCGGATAGTTGTCAAATCCATGTGAAGGATCCCAACCAAGATGCCCACACTTCCTCTTATGCCCTAAGAGAAGTTTCCAAAGGGTTAAAACATCACAAAAACCCAATCACAAAATTCCTTAAAAATCATAAGGAAAATTAGGTGGAAAATACCTTAGGTTGAGAAATCTTGCTAAATCTTGAAATCCAAACAAGAAAAGCTTCAAAACCAACCTACAAGAGTGTTCTACACCCATCAATTCCACCCCAAAAGCTAGAAATCAAAAAGCCCCAAAATAAACCCTAGTTTTCGAAAAACTAGGTTTTCCTTCAAAAATTCCAAAAGAAAGGGAAAAGAAGTCTTCCTAACCTCCTTAATCTCAAATCCCACCTTGGAAATGCAAAGGATAGGAACTAGGGCTCCAAACTCCCTTCTCCTTAAAGCCCTTACCTTTCTTCAAGCTCCTGAAGCAAGCTCCAATGGTGGAGAAGAGAAGGAGGAAGAAGAACCCAAGTGGAGAGATGTGTTGGAGAAGGAAATCCAAGATCTCTTTCTCTCTCTCTCTCTCTAACACTCTCTCTTGCTCTCTCCAAATGAGAGGAAAAGAGAAGGTAAAGAGGGTTAAAAACCCTAACGTAACAAAATCCCCAAAGCCCCCTGCAAGAAATGCAATTACATTTCTTACTAGGCTGTCCAGACCAAAATGGTCCGGACTGCCCCAATACGGTCCGGACCCCGAAGGTGGAAATTCCAGATTCGCGCGGACAGTCCGGACTCTCCCCGGACGGTCCGGACCCCGAAGCCAAAAACCTCAAATTTTCAAAATTTTCGAAAATTTTCGATTTGCGCCCAAACTCTCCGAAAACCTTCTAGAACCTTCCGGAAGCTTACCAAAACATCCGAAGGGTATCATTCAACCCTTCGCACACTCAAACTTCGCACTTTGCTAAAGTTCAGTGTACTACATTTACCCCTCCTAAAAAGGAGTTTCGTCCGCGAAACTAGAAGTTAAGTACCTCAAGTCTCCAGCTGAAAAAGATGAGGGAAACGCTCCTGAAGCGCGCTCTCCAGCTCTCAAGTAGCCTCGCGATCCTCGTGATTACTCCAAAGTACCTTCACATAAGGTATCTCGCGATTCCAAAGTTTCTTCACCTCACGAGCCAAAAGGAAGTGTGATGTTTTAACCCTTTGGAAACCTCTCCTAGGGCATAAAAGGAAGTGTGGGCATCTTGGTTGAGATCCTTCACAAGGATTTGGCAACTATCCGGTAGGTTTGACCTCACCGAAATTGGTGAACTCCCCCCCTATATCTCCTATAGACTTTTAGGGCATTATTGTTATCTTAAACATGTATTGTTCGATTTATCATGATGTATTATCATGCATTTGAACCCCTTCATGTGCAGAAAATTTCATACTCTATGTTGTAGAGATAAATATTGTTTGTGCATGGGCACTTTAAGGGGGGATTGAATAGAAATTTTTGTGAACTTAAGTTTTTGAATATGAATAGAGAATAACTATACAAGTTATAGAATTATTGGGACATGTTATGCATATGATCATGTATAAATGGACATTATGACGTTAGTGCCATTTAGTGTAGTGAGATACAAGTAGAAAACTTCTAAACTTGTACAATCAAGACGAAATAGTGAGATTTCATGTTTGATACATGAGGACAACTTGTAAAACTTTACTCTTTCATTATGCAATATAATACTAATATTGTATATGAAATATTGACACTTGAGATACTATACCCCGACCTAATGGTCGATGATGCTATTCCGTGTTTTAGACACGATGATTGCTATTCCGTGTTTCAGACACGACGATTGCTATTCCGTGTTTTAGACACGATGATGACTATTCCTTGTTTTAGACACGATAATCGAGACTTCCTTGCTTGCCATTTGTGCTCATTCGCACATGCTTGGTAGGGTCGCTCCCTCCAAGATCGCACTCCGAAGTTCACCATTTGCGACATCATGATCGCCGTGCAGGAGTGGGTGCCAATTGGGACGCTGTTGGATTGGCATAGCTTCGTGGGTGGTGCCACCACGGGACCATATATGAGGCGTGGCTCAAGCTTAGACTCAAAGAAAGTCTTCAAGAGAAAATGATTAAAGTTAACAAAACTTGACATTGAATGTCACATAGATGATTCATTCATCGTAGTTGGACATTGACATTGAATATCACATAAATTGTCACGCCCCGGGGTCGAAACTGCGACCTGGGCTCGCCAACAGATCCGTCGCCTATGCAAAACCCCGCATAGGCGAAGCGTCCTACCTGCAAGAAAGGGGCTACAGCTAAACAGATATCAGAGCTATAAAATAAAAGTGATGTAAAACTAAAACCAACCATCTGTACAACTGGAATAATGATACAATATCCATCTCCCATAAATGATAATAATACAATATCCTCAAATACAATAACCCAGAACTCAACAGGGAGATAACCTGAAAATAATACATCAGTGTACAGGCTCTCAGTACAAGTCAGATCCTCACAATACAATGATCTCTCAAAAGCGGAAAGATAAATAAACTACTGACTATACTCAGAATCTCCAATGTAGGGGTACAGCTACTCTCCACATAAGGGTAGGGATCTAGCTCGCGACTCCCTCGCCTCGCACAGCAACCGCAGAATCAGCAACACCCGCTAAGACTCTGCAAAACAAAGGAGAGAAAAGAAAGAAGGGGGGGGGGAACCCCCAATGGGTGTGAGAACAACACCAAATGGGAGTTCTGAGTGGGTACCACCGCCAAGTCCGACGATCTGCCCACGAAGTCTACTAGAGGCATAAGATAACAATGCAGTAAAACTGAACAAGA
Organism: Tillandsia leiboldiana; assembly: GCA_029204045.2. NCBI lineage: Eukaryota > Viridiplantae > Streptophyta > Magnoliopsida > Poales > Bromeliaceae > Tillandsia > Tillandsia leiboldiana. Next base: position 7,741,298 of record CM055069.1, on the reverse strand, counting down.
AAGCTGGAGGTACCCAACAGCTGCCAAGCCTCTATCTACATGCTCAAAAGGGGAAAACCAATGAAAGGTATGCAACAACTCTGTAGTACACTAAACTTTAGCAAATTGCAAAGTTCTAGTGTGTGAAGGGTTAAATGATACCCTTCGGATGTTTTAGTAAGCTTCCGGAAGGTTCTAGAAGGTTTCCGGAGAGTTTGGACGCAAATCGGAAATTTTCGAAAAATTCAAAAATTTGAGGTTTTTTGGCTTCGGGGTCCGGACCGTCCGGGGACAGTCCGGACTGTCCGCGCGAAACTGGAAATTCCGCGTTCGGGGTCCGGACCGTATTGGGGCAGTCCGGACCGTTCGGGTCTGGACAGCACAGTAAGAAACGTAATAACGTTTCTTGCAGGGGGCTTTTGGGCTTTTGTTACTTTAGGGTTTTGAACCCCTTCACTTCCTCTTTTCCTCTCAATTGGAGAGAGAGCAAGAGAAAGTGTTAGAGAGAGAAAGAGATCTTGGATTTCCTTCTCCAACACCTCCCTCTATTTGGGTTCATCTTCAACCTACACTTCTCCACCATTGAAGCTTGCTACAAGAGCTTGGAGGAAGGCTAGAACTTGAAGAAGAGGGAGGTTTAGAGCTCTAGTTCCTATCCTTTGCTATTCCAAGGTGGAATTCAAGCTCAAAGAGGTTTGGAACACTTCCTTTCCATTTCTTTTGGGATTTTTGAGGGAAAACCTAGTTTTTGGAAAACTAGGGTTTATTTTGGGGCTTTTTGATTTCTAGCTTTTGGGGTGGAATTGATGGGTGTAGAACACTCTTGTTGGTTGGTTTTGAAGCTTTTCTTGTTTGGATTGCAAGATTTAGCAAAATCCCTCAACCTAAGGTATTTTCCACCTATTTTCCTTATAATTTTAAGGGATTTGTTGATTAGGGTTTTGTGATGTTTTAACCCTTTGGAAACTTCTCTTAGGGCATTAGAGGAAGTGTGGGCTTCTTGGTAGGGATCCTTCACAAGGATTTGGCAACTATCCAGTGGGTCTGACCTCAACGAAATGGGTGAACTCCCCCTATGTCCTCTATAGACTTTTAGGGCATCCTTGTTATATTAAACATGCATCGTTTGATTTATTATGATTTATGATCATGCATTTGAACCCCTTCATGTGTAGAAAATTTCATACTCTATGTAGTAGAGGTAAACATTGTAGGTGCATGGGCACTTTGAGGGGGGATTGAATAGGAATTTTCGTGAACTTAAGCTTTTGGATACGAATAGAAAATAACTATACATGTTATAGAATTATTGAGATATGTTATGCATATGATCATGAATAAAATGGACATTATGACATTAGTGCCATCTAGTGTAGTGAGATACAAGTAGAAAATTCTTAAACTTGTACAATCTAGATGAAATAGTTAGATTCCATGTTTGAGACATGATGAGAACAACTTGTAAATGTTTTACATTTTCATTATGCAAGATAATGTTAATATTGTATATGAAACATTGACACTTGAGATACTATACCCCGACCTAAAGGTCGATGATGCTATTCCGTGTTTTAGACACGATGATTGCTATTCCGTGTTTTTAGACACGATGATCGAGACTTGCTTGCTTGCCGTTTGTGCTCATTCGCACATGCTTGGTAGGGTCGCTTCCTCCAAGCTGGCACTCCGGAGTTGGCCATTTGTGACATCATGATCGCCGTGCGGGACTGGGTGCCGATTGGGACGCCGTTGGATTGGCATAGCTCCTTGGGGGGTGCCACCACGGGACCATGAGGCGTGGCTCAAGCTTAGACTCAAAGAAAGTCTTCAAGAGAAAAGGATTAAGTTAACTAAACTTGACATTGAAATATCACATAGATGATACATTCATGGTAGTTGGGCATACATGATAGCAAACTTGACATTGGACACCACATATGTGAGAACCTGGATCCCCACGACTAGATTACTGGTTGACCAGTAGCCCCTGGAGGCCTATGTGGCGTGTCGGTGGCGTTTGTGCACCAATTGGACAATAGTGATGGACTCAGAGTGTTTAATTGATCACGAGAGTAGTCAGATGACTCCGTCGAATGCTTAGAAGTGGTTTTGCGCGCAATGGATATTAAAATTGGGCTCAGCGCGAAGTTTGGACAAAAGAACACCTTTCCGGATGCCTTCGGCAATTTTTAGAGTTGGAGTTTGGCAAATCAGACTTCGGATTTGGATTCAGCGCGCGAAAACGATAAAAACGGACTATTTACTTGTTGTTTTCCCTTTCTGGCTTCGCCCGAGCGCACCAGGAGAGGGAGAGGGCGATTCGTGGCGGGGTTTTCGAGGGCGCACGAGCGCGCCGTGGACTCCGTGGAGCGCGCAAGGTGCTCCAAAGAGGCTAATGGGCGCGATGGACATCACGACGTTGTCGAGGTAGGCCCCCCGTTTGTTGTTTTGCGTTATTTGTGGCACAGTTTTGAGTTTTCCTTTTTGGATTTTGGATTTGACCCCACGCCCTCATGCGTGTTAGGGACCGTGTTTTACTATGCCGTTTTACTGCGCGGACTGTTGCTGCCGTTTTGGACGCGCCTCGTTTTGCGTGCAACCTTAAGGGATGCATGCTTCGTTTTACGTGCAGATTCGAGGTACGTGCACCGTTTCGCGTGCAGGTCATGTTGGCGCGCACCGTTTTGCGTGCGGGTTTTAATGGCGTACTTCGATTTGCGTGCAGGTTTGGTGGGCGCGCATCGTTTTGCGTGCAACTTGTTGTACGAGCTCGGATTGAGGCGTTCCTTTACACTCTTTGGATCTACGCGTCACAAGGATTACAGTTGTGTTTTCGGGGAATTTTCTGTGATTCGCCCGAAGGTATACTTCTTTCCCCTTTACTGTGCAGAGTATTACAGTTGTGTTTGTTGTGGACTTCCGCGCTCACCGTGTTGTGAAATTTGTAACTCGGCCTCCGGGACTCGGATTTTGACATGCAGGTACTCGTTTCGAAGGTCTCGACGCGGCGATCGCGACAGTATTTTTGATGGATTTTTCAGAGTCCGTTCTGCAGGTTAAAATTGCACATCTTCGGGGCTGGTTTCAACAGATGGTGTATACTTGGATATTTTAGCATAAAGTATAACTTTGGACCTTTTGTTGTACCCAGGAGGGTTCGCGAGTGTTTTTGGAACACTGCAAGGAGCCGAGGTGGCGCGACATGTACCATGGATACGGGTTCAGCGGATTGTGCGAGCAAGTGGCCACGCTCTTCACCGACCCCAGGTTTGCCTTGGATTGAACACTTCAGATGGGTAATCTTAATATCAATAACTGTATAAGGCAATGATTATGTTATGGCAAATATAAGTGCACTTGTGGGGATGTCACCCCACGATGACTGACAGCAGGCATATTTGATGTACAACTGATATGAGCGAAAGGTAAGCAAGGAATGGCCTACTTGGGTGAGTTTGGTATACCATAGTAGGAATACTTTAGCATGCTTTGCTAATATATGTTTCACCCACTTTTATCGTTTCTGAGGACAAAAGCATGCTTGTATGAACATGTAGTTAGGCCATCTTTTATTGCTACACTACTTATTGGAACTTGACTTAGGAGAAACCATGCTTTTCCTTTCTCCTTCTTTGTTAGTCAGGTGGTCAGTGTTGCTCGGGTTCGAGCAGGGGTTGCTCGGGTTCGAGCAGGGATCTGGGTAGTGTAGTCGGGACTTGGTGTCTGGGACAGGTTGGATTAGTTGTGGGGCTTTGCGGCAACCGCGGATATTGGGCGGTTGACCGGATATTTATTTATGCACCAGATTGGGTATCTGAATTCTCTAGTGGACAGAGTTTCCCCCTATTGAGTACTTTTGCATCCGATTGAGATCGGGTCTTTCTTTAGTGGACAAAGTTTTCCACTTTGATCATAGTCTTGATCAAAGTCCTGCTATACAGAGATACTTTACTCGTGTGGGTCGCTCCCCTCGAGTGCCACTCTTGAGTTTCCGATCGGACGGTTTAGATGCAGATCTGTTACTTACTTTTGTTTCCGATCGAACGGTTTAGATGCCGATCTGTTACTTACTTTAGTTTCCGATCGGACGGTTTAGATGCCGATCTGTTATTTACTTTAGTTTCCGATCGGACGGTTTAGATGCCGATCTGTTACTTACTTTGGGATGCGGTCCATGTGGGCCGATCCCGCGGTTTCGAGCCATGTGTGCAGATTCCGCTGAGCAGGCAATGCCAGTTTTACTGGTGGCACTAGATTGGGTTTATTACAGATATTCGCTTTATTGTTGCACTCGTGTCAGGGGGACCGAGTGAAGTCTAGTAGCTGTGTCTAGACCAGTGCTAGTATTGTCGGGAACCGTTTGGGGATCGACGGTTGTCCCAAGGTCATTGTGAGTTGTTGACCGTTGTACGAGAGGCATAGGCAGGCATGGCAGGCATAGGCAGGCATGGCAGGCATAGCAGGCATAGGCAGGCATGGCAGGCATGGCAGGCATAGCAGGCATAGGCAAGCATGGCAGGCATAGCAGGCATAGAGGCATGATAGCTGTTGAGAGGCTCCAGCTTCCTTATTTCAGTCTTTACGGCTTTGGTTAGTTATTGTCTTTTGGGGACTTAGTGGGCAGACCGTCGGGTCCGACGGTGGTACCCACTGAGAACTCCTTTTTTGGTGTAGTTCTCACACCCTTTGGGGGTTTTCCCCCTCCTTTTTCCTTTCTCTCCTTTGTTTTGCAGAGTCTTAGCGGGTGTTGCTGATTCTGCGGTCGATGATCGAGGCGAGGGAGTCGCGAGCTAGATCCCTACCCATGTTTGGAGAGTAGCGGTACCCCTTCTGAGGAGAGCTTCAGTAGATTAGTTGTTTTATTTTCCTCTTTTGAGAGACGGATGTAGTGAGGATTTTATTTGTATTGAGAGCCTGTACACTGATGTATTTATTGGAGATACCTCCCTGTTGAGCTATGAGTCTTGTATCTGAGGATATTGTACGATTATTATTTTTGGGAGGTGGACGTTGTTGTATTATTGCTAGTTGTACAGTGGTTGATTTTAATTATACAGCAGATTTTCATTTATAGCTCTGATATCTGTTAGCTGTAGTACTTTTCTTGCAGGTTGGACGCTTCGCCTATGCGGGGTTTGGCATAGGTGGCGGATTTGTTGGCGAGCCCGGGTCGCAGTTTCGACCCCGGGGCGAGACAACATAACTAATACTACTCATTGTAGTTGGACATTATGATAACATGATAGATTCATATCATCATTACTTTGTATATCAGCATAGATGCATGATAGTAGTAGAGTACTTTACTTTACTTCAGTTGATTATTTTCTGCATTTCATTTCAGCAGTTTTACTATCTTATGCCTCAGTTGACCTAGTGGTGTATTTCGCTCCTCTCGGCGGCTTACCCACTGGGAACTATTGATTAATAATTCTCACCCCATTTGGGTTGTTGTTTTTCAGAGCCATCCGCAGCGGGAGGGGCTCGGGACCGTGGCAAGGGGTTACCGCATAGCTAGCTTGTCTCCGTCGCACCACTCGATGTGGTTACAGGGCATCTTTTCTTTTGTTTTTCTTGGAGAGGTGTTAGTGTATTTTGGCATAGAAACCACCCATATATTTTGATAGGTTGTATTTGAGGGGACCACATTTGTATAATGGATTTTAACTTCTTGTATGATAGTTGTTATCTACTTTCCTCTTTTATGTATAGTTTAGTTGTGTTGTGCTCTGATTACTAGTAGGATGTGTATATTGCTTCCTTTCCGCTTTGTTGTAGACGCCTTGTGTGTACCGGGGGGTACCTTGTGCACACGGCGGTTCTGTGCACGTGCCGGGTAGGCTTCCGCTGGGGCCTGGGGCGTGACAGACTCGCACATGAAGTGCACAATCGACCCAATCGAGCTGACTGCCACATCTGGTCCAGTCAAGCCTGCGCCCACCTACAACCACCTCCCGCTGCCGGGCAGGAATTACGTAGGGTGTCCATACGGACTAACTCGCTATCGAATAGTGGCACATGCAGGCTATAGTCAAAATTCACGCTCTCTCTCAGAACAGATAGACTCAAGATCCTCAATCTCTCACACAACGGTCGAAAACTCACAACGACCTCGGGACCACCGTTAACCCCAAACGGTTCCCAACAACACTTGCACTGGTGTAAACACAGCTACTAGACTCCACTCAGCCCCCAGGCACGAGTGCGACAATCAGAGTACCTGCCTGAATAATCCCAATCAAATGAACCGGTATAAAACCCGGTACTGCCTGCTCTGTCATCAATCTCACGAACTCAGTATCTCAAGAACTCAGCAGCGGAATCTGCACACATGGCTCGAATCTGCGGGATCGGCCACATGGCTCGCATCCAAAAATAAGTATCAGACCGGCACACATGGCTCGGTCATAGGCCTACCTCCGGAGTGGCACTCGAGGGGAGCGACCCACATGAGTAATGTATCACTGTAACAAGTATCACTGTATAGCAGGACTGGATCACGACTCTGATCAAAGTGAAAAACCCATCCACTAAAGGGAAACCCGATCCCCAAACTAAAACAACAGTAAACAATAAGTGGGAAACTCCATCCACTAGAGGAAATCTGATACCCAATCTGATGCACAAGGACATATCCGGTCAACCGCCCAATATCCGCGGTTGCCGCAACACCCCACAAGTCCACAAACTAATCCAACCTATCCCAGATACAAAATCTCGACTACACTATCCCAAACCCCTACTCAACTCGAGCAACAAGAATCGCCTGACTAGAGAATAAGGAGAAAAGAAGCAAACATGGTTTCTCCTAAGTCAGATTCCAACATGATAGTGTAGCAGTAAAGGATGGCCTATCTAGATGTCCATACAAGCATGCATTTGTCCTCAAAAGAAACGAAAGGGAGTAAATCACATAATGGCTCCACAAGGGTATAAACATCATGCCAAATCACTAATAAAGTACATCTGTCTAAACCCATGATCCATAACAACTCGGAGTAATGTCCGCACATAGATGTAACATCCTGTCTCATCGAACGATCAATCCTCATGAAAGACTATGTGCTAACATGGCATGCTAATAAATCGCTACTATAAATGTCAATCCCATATAAATAGGCCAATGATTAATTAAGCATGATCTCTATATCATCTAGTATGAAATGAACATAGTCATCTACAGTATGCTAGATCTCAATCCACTAGAAGCATGTACAATAGTCAAGTAAGCATCAATCACATAATCAAGTCCATTTCCATGCTTACATCTCATTTTGTTTAGTTGTATCTTAAATCATGCATGCTAGCAATCAAAAGAGTAATAATCCGCGAAGGTAAGTTTTCCTCAACCGTCAACTTGAATATCCAAACTTACTAGTTCCCAAAGTCATAACATGAATAAGTATTTTGTGATTCCCAGATACAATTATCATTCCTAAGCTTACCCTTCAACCATGTTCTTTAACATATAGAATTAAAGAACCGTCCACCGGTTCTGGGGACAAGACAACCCACCTGAAACGCTTTCCGCAGGCAAAGCCGAAGTCAGTGAAGTGCGTAGTCACGCGTTATCCAAAATCCACCGAAACTGCACCCTCGGTACTCAGTCGCACAAGCCTCTGCCTCAACCAACAATGCAACCACATACAACAATCAAACACCCCAAATGCCCAAACAGCACACGCTGTTTTCCAAACCAGCAGAGAAGAGGGGGGATTTTGGATAACGCGGAAGAGGGGGGATTTTGGTCACCTGTGTAAAGTCCTCCAAAAATCCCAGAAAAATCACGGTTGCGATCCTCGCGACGAGTAGATACAAAGGGTCACAAAAACACCTCGGGAACTATGCCAAAAACCCAAAATGAGGCAAAATGATCGACACGAAAATCGAAGGCGTACCTCTCATGAACGCGCTGCCGCAAAAATCGGCTCAAAAGTCTATCGGGGTGACCTAGGGGGTCTCGCGCACTAAAATGCAACGGTAGAAGGCAAAAATCGAAGAAGCGTCAAAGTGCACCGTGTCGCAGAAAACGCCGATGTCGCGGCCTCCAAAAAATTTGAAAACTCCTCACAAGATGGAGAGCAGGGAGAGGAACAATGTTGCTTCATGGCACTGTCGAAGGAGAGCTCGGGAAAGGGCTCAAAAATGCATCCAAAGGGGGGTTTATATAGCCTCAACCAAACAAATCAAGAAATTCCCTCTGTGTCCCCACATTCGCGCGCCCGAATCTTTCGGGCGCTACAGTACCACCAAAACGTACCCAAAACTATCAGTGCCGAATCAACCAAGCGCGCCACGTGTCCCCCGAACAGCCAATAGCAACCGCGCCCAACCAGCTGCCGACGCGTGGCCGCACCCCGCGAAGCTCCCGCCCGCGTCGGCGCCTCGGTCGGCGCACCCACGTGCGCGCTCCCGCGCTGCCGCCGACCACGCCGCGCACGCAGCGCGAGATACCTGCTTCTCTCCTTGCCTAGACCGAGCGCACATGGACCGGCCAACCAGCGACCGCCACGTGGCCCTGCCCCGGTCCATGCACCCTCCGCGCGACCCCGTGGACGGCGCCAGCTACGCCGGCCAACCGGAAGCCGCCACGCGTCCAACCCCGGCGCACGCCTCGCTCCATGGACCGCGCGGTCCGGGCCTCTGCTCGCGCCGCTGCCCGCCGCCGTGCCGCCGCGCGCCGCCGCTGCCCGCCACCGCCGGCGCTGCCCCGACGGCCGGAACAGTACCACATGCCTTGAAATCTGTGCACGGCCATCCGGGCTCCGAAAAATGCAAGTAAATAGTCCATTTTCACTGTTTTCGCGTGCTGAGTCCAAATCCGATGTCCGTTTTGGCAAATTCCACTTCTAAAATTTGCCGAAGGTATCCAGATAAGTGTTCTTAACCCAAATTTCGCGTTGAGTCCAAATTTGGCATCCGTTTCGCGCGAAACCACGTCTAAACATTCGACGGGGTCATCCGATTACCTACGTGATCCATTTAACACCCGAAGTCTATCACTTGTGTCCAGATTGTGCACAAACACCGCCGACACACCACAGAGGCCTCCATAAGCTGCCGATCGACCAGTAATCTCATCGCGGGGATCCGGGTCCTCACATCCTCCCCCACTAAAAGAAAGTTTCGTCCTCGAAACTAACACAACTCAGAAGGAGTCTCAAAATCAAGGGTAAGTATCCATCAACATCGTCTCGAGCTCCCAAGTCACTACTCACCCCCCCGTGATTACTCCTCAAAGGCAACAAAACCAGTACGGTATGCCCCGCTTGCGCAATCCTCTCGTCTCACGTGCCAGAATTCGCAACGTGCGTCCCTCGTACTCCGATCACTCACGGATCACAAATGTAGCGAGTAAATCACGGGCGAGGGATCCAAAAGAAAAACACTCCTGAGCTGAGACGTGGAAAACCTCAAGGACTCCACCAAAAGGCTAGGGAAAAAGAAAGAACAACCAGTGCAACACGCACCCAACCACATCCTGGTGTCAACTCAACCAAGGCGACCCGAACACACCCAAAAAGGGAAGAAGCCTTAACAAGCTGGGGTCTTCACTCGGTTACTCTCAAATCCCGACCATCCGAAGTGGACTGCTCAGCCGCAGTCTACCATCAAAAGGGACGCTCAGGGACACAATCTCAAGCCCTGTTCACCACAATGGTCCTACACAGCGCCAGCTGTGGAATCATCAAACTCAACCCCAATCAGCTCTTCCGCTCTAGGTATCCGCCACCACAGTGGCTCTGTCGGGGTGATACTGGATGCTCATCAATAATCCATCTGTAACTCCATAGCCACTATGGGAGGCATCACTGTATCTCGCAAATCCATCTCCCATCATTGGCGATGCTAAAATCGGCGCTGGTATCAGTCTCATCATCCATTCGTCAAGCTCTGCTGGCACTATCCGGTCCAAAAGCTCCTCACCTCAACAATAGCTGTCGGTCTCGGCCAGTCTTGAATAGCATCCATTTTGGCTGGATTTCCACCGCCACCCCCATGGCTAGAATATGTAATCCAAGAAGATATGCTCTCGAAGCTAAAACTTGTACCACAACAACTTGGCATATAGCTTCTTCCTCACAAACCTTGTCACACCATCTACAAGTGCTCCACAAGTTCTATATCACACAGGGAGGGGGGGTAAAATCAAAATATCCCGAGAGAATATCGCCAATAATCCTTGCAAGTGCAGCTGAAACACACAATTCCTCAAATCTTAAAGGCGACAGGGCATTAGTCATTCCATCTGGCCTCACTGTGCTCATAATGCCCCTACCGTGTCCTGAACACCATCTTGGCGAAATACTCAGCTGTATGATTCCAAATAGGTACAAGCATCACAGACGAACAACTGCCGGAGTATGACTCCATCAAAAGGTCCTAAATAAAACCCGGACCTATTAGCACTGAAACCGCAGTAAAACCCTCACTGTCGTGTATCACCGATGTGGCATCACCACCGTATATCAACGGCGTGGCACTAGGTCCAACCCTCGATCCATCAGATCCTGCGACTGCGCCATCAGCTCTCTCAACTCTATTGGCAATATCCAATGTGGTGTTGACGAGGTTGGCGCGGTTCCCAGAACCATATCCATCGCAATCTCGATGTCCATAACCGGCGGCATAATCGTCAACTCAGGTGGAATCACACCCGGGATCTCACGGGTAACAGGGATATCCTTGAGTCCCGATGCCGCCGTAGGCACCTCTCACACTGTCGCAGTAACCTGTGCGCTCTAACTGTCTCGACAAACAAGTCTCCTCTTGTCTGCCTCGCAGAAAATCAAAGTCCTCTCTCTCCGCAGTCAAACATCCTGGGGCACTGTGCCAACCAATCTCAGGCACAGGGTCAAAGCACCGAACTGCCACAATTACCACTAAGTCTGCCGGTATAACTCGCGGTCTCAACTGCACCGGACATGATACACAGTCTCCTCCTCGTGCACCACACCAACAGGAACCTGTACCCCCAGTGCACGTGGCAACAACTCTGCCTCTAGTCCATGCAGGAATGCACAACGCTCTAACTCCGACTACTGTGATGGAATCACACCTGCGACAACTCGATCCACTACTGTGGCATCCTCCAACCGGGCGGCACAGACTCATCCGCTCGAAGCAAGTGGTCGTCGCTCAGTCTGCCAAAACAAATCTTGATTAACCACATAGGGAGCACGACCTCTGCCTCTGCCCACATTGGGGCGACGAATGCGGCCCTCAGCAGATAATATATCCATGCTATCGCTGTTGCTGATACCAATAATGAAGCTGCCATCGGGGTCCACCCGATCCCCGGGTGTCACGCCCCGGGGTCGAAACCGCGACCCGGGCTCGCCAACAGATTCGCCATCTGTACGGAAACTGCCGCACAGACGAACCGTCTACCCTGCAAGTCAGATCTATAGCTAAAACATGTATCAGAGCTGAAACCAAAATCACAAGCTACAGAATCAACCACTGAACATCTGATATATAAATAATAATCCTCAGTACAAAGTCTCTCACCCTCACTACCCAAATACATACAAATCTCTCAGACTGTCCAGTACAAAAGTGTAATCAAAATAATACAGGGTACATCTACCTTTGACTCTCAATGCTGGTAAGGAACTAATCGGCCACGTCCTCACCTCGATCACCTGTCTCCGCGCAAACCAAGCCGGAACACAACCTCAGGAAACCTGTCACCGCAGCGGGTGTTAGAACTACTGCAGAAGGTATTTCCCAGTGGGTACCGTCACCAATATCCACGGTATGCCCACTAAGTCTACTGGAGGCAAACAGATAGGTATGCAGATAGATATATAAAATGCAGGAAATGAGCTGCAGCTAATATGTCACAACATCATGCTCTAGGAAATCTCTACTATGAACCTGCTATGCATACACTCGCCACTACTAAAATGCCTCAAGTATCATGCTCAAAGGAAAACTCATCTAAGAACATGCTATGCACCACTCGCACACGAGGTGCTCATAAAACTCAAATCTCAATGACGACCAAAACTGGCTCAGTCAAGCCTGCGCCTGTCGTCTAGGAACGCACCTGCCCACAACCACGTGGGGCGTCCTACTGACTACTATGAACGCACCTGCCCACTCCATGTGGGGAGTCCTAAACTGACTACTAGGAACACACCTGCCCACCCCCATGCGGCGTCCTAGTCTGTCTATCACAATCATCATCACGCATCCAGAGCGTAACTCAAGGGGAGAGACCCTACCGAGCTCAAATATCTCGTCAGTCTCATAAGCGGCCCATGCAGGCTATGATCCTCGATCTATCAGATCGGAAACTCAATGCTCAAATAATACAACTCGGTCGGGAACCCATCCACGACTCGATCAAGGAATGCCCAAACACTCTCACAGCTATGTCGGAGAACCATCCACGACTCAATCTGATAATGCACAACCCATGGCTAAGTCGGGAAACCTCCACGACTCGATCTGCCAGAGCCCCAAACTCTCAAAGCCAAGTCGGAGAACCATCTCCAATACAAAATCAGAAAGACACAATCCATGATCTAGAATAAACCCATCAATCTCAGCAAAGGATCTCAACCTCGCATGACACTAGCAACTCCTCCCACTGTAGTACACTAAACTTTAGCAAATTGCAAAGTTCTAGTGTGTGAAGGGCTAAATGATATCCTTCAGATGTTTTAGTAAGCTTCCGGAAGGTTTTAGAAGGATTCCGGAGAGTTTGGACGCAAATCGGAAATTTTCAAAAAATCTAAAAATTTGGGGTTTTTGGCTTCGGGGTTCGGACTGTCTGGGGAGAGTCCGGACTGTCCGCGTGAAACGGAAATTCCACGTTCGGGGTCCGGACCGTATTGAGGCAGTCCGGACCGTTCGGGTCTGGACAGCACAGTAAGAAACGAAATAACGTTTCATGCAGGGGGCTTTTGGGCCTTTGTTACTTTAGGGTTTTTAAACCCTTCACTTCCTCTTTTCCTCTCATTTGGAGAGAGCAAGAGAAAGTGTTAGAGAGAGAGAGTGAGAGGGAGAAATCTTTGATTTCCTTCTCCAACACATCTCTCTACTTGGATTTTCTTCAACCTCCTCTTCTCCACCATTGAAGCTTGCTACAAGAGCTTGGAGGAAGGCTAGAACTTGGAGAAGAAGGAAGTTTGGAGCTCTTGTGCCTATCCTTTGCTTTTCCAAGGTGGGATTCAAGCTCAAAGAGGTTTGGAACACTTCTTTTTCCTTTCTTTTGGGATTTTTGAAGGAAAACCTAGTTTTTGGTAAACTAGGGTTTATTTTGGGACTTTTTGATTTATAGCTTTTGGGGTGGAATTGATGGGTGTAGAACACTCTTGTAGGTTGGTTTTGAAGCCTTTCTTGTTTGGATTTCAAAATTTAGCAAGATTTCTCAACCTAACGTATTTTCCACCTATTTTTTCCTATGATTTTAAGGGATTTTGTGATTAGGGTTGTGTGATGTTTTAACCCTTTGGAAACTTCTCTTAGGGCATAAGAGGAAGTGTGGGCTTCTTGGTAGGGATCCTTCACAAGGATTTGGCAACTATCCGGTGGGTCTGACCTCACCGAAATGGGTGAACTCCCCCTATGTCTTCTATAGACTTTTAGGGCATCAGTGCTATATTAAACATGCATCGTTTGATTTATCATGATTTATGATCATGCATTTGAACCCCTTCATGTGTAGAAAATTTCATACTCTATGTAGTAGAGGTAAACATTGTAGGTGCATGGGCACTTTAAGGGGGGATTGAATAGGAATTTTCGTGAACTTAAGCTTTTGGATATGAATATAGAGTAACTATACCTGTTATAGAATTTTTGGGACATGTTAAACACTTGATCATGTGTAAATGGACATTATGACATTAGGGCCATCTAGTGTTGTGAGATACAAGTAGAAAACTTCTAAACTTGTACAATCAAGATGAAATAGTTATATTCCATGTTTGAGACATGAGGACAACTTGTAAATGTTTTACTCTTTCATTATGCAAGATAATGGTAATATTGTATATGAAACATTGACACTTGAGATACTATACCCCGACCTAAAGGTCGATGATGCTATTCCGTGTTTTAGACATGATGATTGATATTCCAAGTTTTAGACACGATGATCGAGACTTGCTTGCTTGCCGTTTGTGCTCATTCGCACATGCTTAGTAGGGTCGCTCCCTCCAAGCCGGCACTCTGGAGTTGGCCATTTGCGACATCATGATCGCCGTGCTGGATTGGGTGCCGATTGGGACGCCGTTGGAATGGCATAGCTCCTTGGGGGGTGCCACCACGGGACCATGAGGCGTGGCTCAAGCTTAGACTCAAAGATAGTCTTCAGGAGAAAAGGATTAAGTTAACTAATCTTGACATTGAAATATCACATAGATGATACATTCATGGTAGTTGGGCATACATGATAGCAAACTTGACATTGGGCACCACATAAATAATACTACTAATTGTAGTTGGACATTATGATAACATGATAGATTCATATCATCATTACTTTGTACATGAGCATAGAGGCATGATAGTAGTAGAGTACTTTACTTTACTTCAGTTGTTTATTACCTGCATTTTATTTCAGCAGTTATACTATCTTATGCCTCAGTTGACCTAGTAGTGTATTTCGCTTCTCTCGGCGGCTTACCCACTGGGAACTATTGTTTAATAGTTCTCACCCCATTTGGGTTGTTGTTTTTTAGAGCCATCCGCAGCGGGAGGGGCTCGGGACCGTGGCAAGGGGTTATCGCATAGTAGCTAATCCCCGTCGCACCACTCGAGGTGGTTCAGGGCACCTTTTCTTTTGTTTCTGTTGGAGAGGTGTTGGTGTATTTTGGCATAGAAACCACCCGTGTATTTTGATAGGTTGTATTTGAGAGGACCACATTTGTATAATGGATTTTAACTTCTTGTATGATAGTTGTTATCTACTTTCGTCTTTTATGTATAGTATAGTTGTGTTGTGCTCTGATTACTAGTAGGATGTGTTTATTGCTTCCTTTCCGCTTTGTTGTTGTAGACGCCTTGTGTGTACCGGGGGGTACCTTGTGCACACGGTGGGTCTGTGCACGTGCCGGGTAGGCTTCCGCTGGGGCCTGGGGCGTGACAGATTATTTTGGTATCAGAGCCTAGGGTTGAGTCTTAGTGGACCTAGCAAACCTTAGGCTGGTTGGACTATAAGGATTAAGAACGTGAGAGACGGGGTCTTATATGATTACTTGGCGAAAGTAACATGATTGGGTCAATACTATAACTTCATAAGAGTTGGAGTTGATCGAAGTAATTGCACCTTCTATTTTCTTGGAAGGTCTGGTTGGCGGCCGACAACCTGACATCGGGAAATAATTGTGGCATGCTTCATTTGCTTTCGCATGATTGGGATTTGTTTTGATTGGGGATGCGTTTCGCGTTGGTTATTCTACCCTACACATTTTATGCCAGTTACAGTTTGTGATGCCTACGACTCGCTCCATGACGGCCGAGGAGGCCGATGCGGAGACATCTGCTACTTCCGGATCCAGTGAGGTCCGAGATTTGAGAGAGCAGCTGGCTTTGCTAGCTGATGTAGTGGAGCGGCAGTCGGCTGCGGCGCGAGAGCAGGCTGAGGCTTCGCGTCGGCAGGATGCAAGGATGCAGAGGTTGGAAGCTCTTTTTACCCAGCAGTTGGCGGCAAGGGGAACTCAAGACCCTTCGCACCCACCCGTGCAACAACGGGAGCACATGGGTGGAATGACCGATGCACTTCGACCTGAGGTGCCCGAGTCTTCTCATCACACTCCGAGTGCTGGGCGCCGGGAAGAGGTTGTCGTGTCACCGCCAGTTCAGACTCCACCGGCAAGGACGGTTTTACCGATGATGGTAGCAGGAGAAGAGCGGGACCGACTCATGGCTCATTTGAGGGAATACTTCGATCTGAGGTGCCCGAGTCTTCACATCACACTCCGAGTGCTGGGCGCCGGGAAGAGGTTGTGAAGTCACCGCTAGTTCAGACTCCACCGGCAAGGACGGTTTTACCGATGATGGTAGCAGGAGAAGAGCGGGACCGACTCATGGCTCGTTTGAGGGAATTCCGGGAATCCAAGCCTCGGACATATGATGGAGAGAAACCCGACTATTGGGTTTTTGAGAAGTGGATTCTACACATGGAGAAACTTTTCCACGATACCTTCGTCGCGGAGGGAGACCGGGTGTGGTTGGCAACACACCATCTTGAGGGCGATGCTTACCAGTGGTGGACGGACATTCGGGATGACCCCACGACCGA
Source organism: Tillandsia leiboldiana (assembly GCA_029204045.2). Taxonomy (NCBI): domain Eukaryota; kingdom Viridiplantae; phylum Streptophyta; class Magnoliopsida; order Poales; family Bromeliaceae; genus Tillandsia; species Tillandsia leiboldiana. Next base: position 7,725,061 of record CM055069.1, on the reverse strand, counting down.
TTTGGCGGCAATCACATGGCCGCGATTCAAGAAGATGCTTGCAATGAAGTATTTTCCGGCGAGCGCAAAAAGGCAAATGGAAAGAGATCTCCGCAACTTGAGGCAAGGAGACAAAACCGTGGCGGAGTACGAAAGGGAATTTACTCGACTACTTAACTGTATTCCGCACGTTGTGAGGGACGACGAGGACAAGGCCCGTATGTTTGAGAACGGCCTTAGACCGTCCATTTTCAGATTGGTTCAGACCCTAATCCTCCAAACCTACCGGGAGGTTGTGGACCGTGCCTTGATAGTGGAGAAAGGTGCGGAGATTGCTAAGGAAGAGAGAGAAGCTCTTGATAGGACGCGAGGCAAGAGGTCGGCGACCGAGGGCGCAAGTCATAAGCCCTATTCGAAGAAACCGCCGAAGCACCCGAGGAGCCAGTCTGTAGGACGCGGCTCATCTTCACACCGGGGAGGACCTGACCGTAGGCGGCCGCCGCGTTGCGTGATTTGTGGTGGACCCCATGTGCCGCCGCAATGCCCGCAGCGTGGAGGCCAGTGCTACCTTTGTGGCCAGGAGGGCCACTTTCGATCAGATTGCCCGCGAGGCTCGACACCGACACCTTCATCAGCATCGACACCAGTTATTCAAGGACAAGTGACCCCGCCCACCTACTCTCAGTCTGGGCGACCACCGGCGTCGCGACAGTACGAGGGGCCCTGGCAAGCTCCAAGCGGGCGCATGTATGCGGCCCAAACCGAGGAGGCTTCAGCGGCAGAGGACGTCGTTGCAGGTTTTATTTTGATTCATAGCATTCGAGTTCGAGCTTTATTTGACACTGGTGCATCTCATTCATTCATTCACCGGCTGTTTGCCGAGTTGCATGGCATTGAGTTAGTTCCTACCTTGCATCCGGGACAAGTCTTAGTTCCCGATCATATTTTGGAGATTCAGGAGTTTTCCCCTAGTTGTCCTATTAGGATTGGGGATTGGATTTTGCCGGCAGATTTGTTGGCCCTCCATCGACTTGGAGAATTCGATGTGGTATTGGGCATGGACTGGCTCACAAGATATCATGCTACCATTGATTGTGAGAATCGACTCGTGACGTTTTGAGAACCGGGACAAGAGGAAATTGTGTTCAGAGGCTGCAAAAGTTCGCTGTTTGCGATGACTATCTCTTCCACCAGAGCAAAACAGTTGATTAGGAGTGGATGTGTCGCCTACCTGGCTACCGTTGTGGATAGGAGCAGTGAGACTCCGAGAGTGGAGGATATCCCAGTTGTGCGAGAGTTTGCTGATGTGTTCCCGGCAGAGCTACCGGGGATGCCTCTGGATAGAGAGATCGAGTTTGTGGTGGATCTGATCCCTGGAACTACCCCAATCTCGAAAGCACCATATAGGATGGCACCGGCAGAGTTAAAAGAGCTCAAGGCACAGCTTCAAGACTTGTTGGAAAAAGGCTTCATCTGACCGAGCGTTTCACCTTCGGGAGCACCAGTTTTGTTCGTCAAGAAAAAGGATGGATCGTTTCGCCTTTGCGTGGACTATCGTGAGCTTAACAAGGTCACAATTAAGAATAAGTATCCATTGCCGAGGATTGATGATTTGTTTGATCAACTCCAAGGATCAAGAGTGTATTCGAAGATTGACCTTCAGTCTGGATACCACCAACTCAAGATCAAGCCCGAGGATGTTCCTAGGACGGCTTTTAGGACACGGTATGGACATTATGAGTTTACTGTTATGCCGTTTGGGCTCACTAATGCCCCGACAGCTTTTTTGGATTTGATGAACCGTGTCTTCAAGCCCTTTTTGGATAGATTCGTCGTGGTGTTCATCGACGACAATTTGGTGTACTCTCGAAGTGACGAAGAGCATGAGGATCACTTGCGGCATGTATTGCAATTACTTCGGGAGAAAGAGCTCTAAGCCAAGTTGAGGAAATGTGAGTTTTGGCTACGAGAGGTAGCGTTCTTGGGTCATGTAATATCGGATAAAGGAATAGCCGCGGACCCCAAGAAAATTGAGGCAATCAAGGATTGGCCTAGACAGACGAACATCACCGATATTCGGAGCTTCATCGGTCTGGCCGGCTACTATCGGCGTTTTGTTGAGGGATTCGCAAGGTTATCTACTCCCCTCACGCGACTAACACATAAAGGCACCAAGTTTATTTGGAATGATGCGTGTGAGGGAAGCTTCATGGAATTGAAGGAACGGTTGACAACCGCCCCGATCTTGGCTTTGCCTACTGCAGGAGCGGGATACGTGATCTACAGTGATGCTTCCTTGAGTGGGTTAGGGTGTGTTTTGATGCAAAACGAGAAGGTTATTGCTTATGCCTCTCGTCAATTAAAGGACTACGAGAAAAACTATCCCACTCATGATTTGGAATTAGCCGCCGTGGTATTTGCATTGAAGCTGTGGCGACACTACTTATACGGTGAGCATTGTGAGGTATATACTGATCATAAGAGTCTAAAGTACCTCTTTACTCAGAAGGAGTTGAATCTTAGGCAGCGCAGATGGTTGGAGCTGCTTAAGGATTATGATTTGACTATTCTCTACCACCCTGGGAAAGCAAATGTAGTGACAGATGCTCTAAGTCGCAAATCGATGGAGAACTTAGCAATGATGATCACTTACCAACAACCATTACTTCAAGATATGAGACGGTTGGAGTTGGAGGTTGTGGCACCCGAGACACCCAAGAGATTGATGGCATTGGTGTTGCAACCGACTCTTATGGAAAGGATCAAGATGAAACAAGTCCAAGATCCTAGTTTGGAAAAGATTCGGGCTACACTTGTGGATGGCAGAGCAGGTGAGTTTCATGTGGATGATAACGGCGCACTTCGTTTTCGAAGTCGACTTTATGTACCGGCGGATTTGGAGATCAAAGAAGAGATCCTGAAGGAAGCACACCGAGCACCTTATTCTCTTCACCCAGGTGGCACCAAATTGTACAAGGACTTAAGGTTGCTTTATTGGTGGCCCGGCATGAAGAAAGATGTTGGAAAATTTGTGGCTCAATGCTTGACATGTCAACAAGTGAAAGCCGAGCACCGAATTCCCGCAGGCAAGTTGTAGAGCTTACCCATTCCCGTGTGGAAGTGGGAGAGGATCACCATGGATTTTGTTGTTGGATTGCCTCGCTCTCAGGCTGGGCATGATGCTTTTTGGGTGATCGTGGATAGGTTAACCAAATCTGCTCATTTTATCCCTATCCATACTACTTGGTCTAGAGAGAAGCTTGCACAAATTTACCTTGATGAGATTGTGCGATTGCATGGAGTGCCTGTTTCTATAGTTTCGGATCGAGATCCAAGATTGGCATCTCATTTTTGGAGGAGCCTTCACGAGGCCCTAGGTTAACCAAATCTGCTTTTGTTGTTGGATTGCCTCGCTCTCAGGCTGGGCATGATGCTTTTTGGGTGATCGTGGATAGGTTAACCAAATCTGCTCATTTTATCCCTATCCATACTACTTGGTCTAGAGAGAAGCTTGCACAAATTTACCTTGATGAGATTGTGCGATTGCATGGAGTGCCTGTTTCTATAGTTTCGGATCGAGATCCAAGATTGGCATCTCATTTTTGGAGGAGCCTTCACGAGGCCCTAGGCACGCAGCTGGATTTCAGTACAGCTTTCCACCCCTAGAGTGATGGGCAGTCTGAGCGAACCATACAAATCTTGGAGGACATGCTCAGAGCATGTGTTTTGGATTATCAGAGTGGTTGGCATCAATATCTACCGATGGCTGAGTTTGCCTATAACAATAGTTATCAAGCAAGTATCAAGATGGCACCATTCGAGGCTCTTTATGTAAGAAAGTGCCGATCACCTCTTCATTGGAGCGAGGTGAAAGAACAATTGATTTTAGGCCCCGATGTACTTCAAGAGGCCGAAGACAAGGTTCGACTAGCTCGGGAACGTTTGATTTCAGCTCAAAGTCGACAAAAGAGTTACGCGGATAAGCGTCGGCGCGATTTGGAATTTCAAGTTGGAGACCATGTCTTCCTAAAAGTATCGCCGACTAGAGGAGTCAAGAGATTTGGCATTCGAGGGAAGCTAAGTCCCCGATTTATTGGACCTTTTGAGATTTTGGAGCGTATCGGCCCGGTGGCTTATCGACTTGCTCTACCGCCTAACCTATCGGGAGTGCACAATGTGTTCCATGTTTCGACGCTCCGGAAGTATGTTTTTGATCCATCTCATGTGGTGGACTTCGCCCCGTTGGAACTACACGTGGACTTGAGCTTTGAGGAGCAACCGGTGAGGATTTTGGCTCGTGAGGTGAAGAAACTTCGGAATCGCGAGATACCTTATGTGTACTTTGGAGCCATCACGAGGATCGCGAGGCTACATGGGAACTGGAGAGCGCGCTGCAGGAGCGTTTCCCTCATCTTTCTCAGCTGGAGACTTGAGGTACTTGACTTCTAGTTTCGCGGACGAAACACCTTTTTAGGAGGGGTGAAAGTAGTACACTAAACTTTAGAAAATTGCAAAGTTCTAGTGTGTGAAGGGCTAAATGATACCCTTCGGATGTTTTAGTAAGCTTCCGGAAGGATTTAGAAGGATTCCGGAGAGTTTGGACGCGAATCGGAAATTTTCAAAAAATCTAAAAATTTGGGGTTTTTCGCTTTGGGGTCCGGACCGTCTGAGGAGAGTCCGGACTGTCCGCGCGAAACTGGAAATTCCATGTTCGGGGTCCGGACCGTATTGAGGCAGTCCGGACCGTTCGGGTCTGGACAACACAGTAAGAAACGAAATAACGTTTCATGCAGGGGGCTTTAGGGCTTTTGTTACTTTAGGGTTTTTAACCCCTTCACTTCCTCTTTTCCTCTCATTTGGAGAGAGCAAGAGAAAGTGTTAGAGAGAGAGAGTGATAGGGAGAAATCTTGGATTTCCTTCTCCAACACATCTCTCTACTTGGATTCTTCTTCAACCTCCTCTTCTCCACCATTGAAGCTTGCTACAAGAGCTTGGAGGAAGGCTAGAACTTGGAGAAGAAGGAAGTTTGGAGCTCTTGTGCCTATCCTTTGCTTTTCCAAGGTGGGATTCAAGCTCAAAGAGGTTTGGAACACTTCTTTTTCCTTTCTTTTGGGATTTTTGAAGGAAAACCTAGTTTTTGGAAAACTAGGGTTTATTTTGGGGCTTTTTGATTTATAGCTTTTGGGGTGGAATTGATGGGTGTAGAACACTTTTGTAGGTTGGTTTTGAAGCTTTTCTTGTTTGAATTTCAAGATTTAGCAAGATTTCTCAACCTAACGTATTTTCCACCTATTTTTCCCTATGATTTTAAGGGATTTTGTCATTAGGGTTTTGTGATGTTTTAACCCTTTGGAAACTTCTCTTAGGGCATAAGAGGAAGTGTGGGCTTCTTGGTAGGGATCCTTCACAAGGATTTGGCAACTATCCGGTGGGTCTGACCTCACCGAAATGGGTGAACTCCCCTATGTCTTCTATAGACTTTTAGGGCATCAGTGCTATATTAAACATGCATCGTTTGATTTATCATGATTTATGATCATGCATTTGAACCCCTTCAAGTGTAGAAAATTTCATACTCTATGTAGTAGAGGTAAACATTGTAGGTGCATAGGCACTTTAAGGGGGGATTGAATAGGAATTTTTGTGAACTTAAGCTTTTGGATATGAATATAGAATAACTATACCAGTTATAGAATTTTTGGGACATGTGAAACACTTGATCATGTGTAAATGGACATTATGACATTAGGGCCATGTAGTGTTGTGAGATACAAGTAGAAAACTTCTGAACTTGTACAATCAAGATGAAATAGTTAGATTCCATGTTTGAGACATGAGGACAACTTGTAAATGTTTTACTCTTTCATTATGCAAGATAATGGTAAAATTGTATATGAAACATTGACACTTGAGATACTATACCCCGACCTAAAGGTCGATGATGCTATTCCGTGTTTTAGACACGATGATTGCTATTCCGTGTTTTAGACACGATGATCGAGACTTGCTTGCTAGCCGTTTGTGCTCATTCGCACATGCTTGGTAGGGTCGCTCCCTCCAAGCCGGCACTCCGGAGTTGGCCATTTGCGACATCATGATCGCCGTGCTGGATTGGGTGCCGATTGGGACGCCATTGGAATGGCATAGCTCCTTGGGGGCTGCCACCACGGGACCATGAGGCGTGGCTCAAGCTTAGACTCAAAGAAAGTCTTCAAGAGAAAAGGATTAAGTTAACTAAACTTGACATTGAAATATCACATAGATGATACATTCATGGTAGTTGGGCATACATGATAGCAAACTTGACATTGGGCACCACATAAGTAATACTACTCATTGTAGTTGGACATTATGATAACATGATAGATTCATATCATCATTACTTTGTACATGAGCATAGAGGCATGATAGTAGTAGAGTACTTTTTACTTTACTTCAGTTGTTTATTACCTGCATTTTATTTTAGCAGTAATACTATCTTATGCCTCAGTTGACCTAGTGGTGTATTTCGCTTCTCTCGGCGGCTTACCCACTGGGAACTATTGTTCAATAGTTCTCACGCCATTTGGGTTGTTGTTTTCCAGAGCCATCCGCAGCGGGAGGGGCTCGGGACCGTGGCAAGGGGTTATCGCATAGCTAGCTAATCCCCGTCGCACCACTGGAGGTGGTTCAGGTACCTTTTCTTTTGTTTCTGTTGGAGAGGTGTTGGTGTATTTTGGCATAGAAACCACCCGTGTATTTTGATAGGTTGTTTTTGAGAGGACCACATTTGTATAATGGATTTCAACTTCTTGTATGATAGTTGTTATCTACTTTCCTCTTTTATGTATAGTATAGTTGTGTTGTGCTCTGATTACTAGTAGGATGTGTTTATTGCTTCCTTTCCGCTTTGTTGTTGTAGACGCCTTGTGTGTACCGGGGGGTACCTTGTGCACACGGCGGGTCTGTGCACGTGCTGGGTCGGCTTCCGCTGGGGCCTGGGGCGTGACACCCACAGAGCTCTAAAAACCCTCTCGGCCCTCTGGCACGAGAAGACATGCATCCTGAACCTACTCAACCTCTCTGGAAGGTCTCTATAATTTACCCATTCCAAATCTCAGTTTTCATTAAAACTGGTCCGACGATTTTTAAAACAGTTCAGATGCCAATCTAATGCCAACTAAACATACAGTCTAGTATCAAATCATCCCTAGATCATGCTAAAAATATCTGGGGCTCATAAATGTCCTTCTATAATTTTCTAGGCAACTATCAGATTTACCAGCTATGTAAATAATAAGCTAAACATGATCAACATGCATACAATAGCTTTAGAAGACATTCCATATATCTTGAAGAGATTCCAACCCACCTCAAATGCATTCCGCAGGCAATCGCTAAAGTCGGTGAAGCGCCGCACCGCTCGCTGTCAAAACTCTGCCGGAACGCCCAAAACCGCGCGGCGCGCGCGCTGTCGCGATCCTCGGAAATATCCCCCGGAAGCTCGAACAATCCACACGAGTCCTCTAATAAAATTTGCGCGCACTCCGGCCCTCACCACAACCGGCTCACAGCACGTGCGCGCTCCTCGGCTCCGCGCAGTAAAATCCACGACCTCAGCTCAAATCGCACAAAAGAGAAGCAACACAACCAATATCCAACTCAAATCTCATTCTAAAACCATCATCAAATCCAAAACCCATGCTAGGAAAATCTGTCACATACCTCTCACGTGCGGCCGACGCGCGCGGCTCCGCTCAAGACCAAGCAGCAGGGAACCACCAACAGCTCACTCCCTCTCCAACACCCTCTCTCAATCCTTCTCTCTCTTTCTCTTCTTCTCTTTTCTTTCTCTCTTTTCTCTCTTTCCTTTCTCTCTGTCGTGGAGAAGAAGGCAGGGGGCTCATATATAGAGGGTGGCGAGGGCAAAACTCGTGGAAGGTGAAAAGACCAAAGTGCCCTGGTTAATTAGGCTCCCAGAGGTGCTAAGTACTGGTACCCCAAGCTAGGTACCGGTACTAAACCATTTAGTTCCGGAACCAAATGTTGGGTTCCGGAACACAGCCTGCAGTTCCGGAACCCAGACCTTGGTTCCGGAACACAGTGCTCCAAACCTCCTAATCCGAAGTCTGAAGCTTCATAAACCTCGCCGACAACTCACTTATTGCCCCGGGAGCTTCCGCACCATTCTGAAATCTCCCGAACCCCACTGTAAACATGAAGTACACATGTCCAAAGCTTTTCCCACTCAGAAAGCTCAACTGTGGGGTCGGCGCGCTCAATCCAACAATCCGGTGCTCTCACAAGAAAATCCTCACTGCATTCTTTTCTCATTTCTTTTCTCGTTCCTTTTCTCAACCCCAAAGCGGGTTACAATCAATTACTTGAATCAATGAATCCTTTAATTGCCAACTCTAACTCACTTTTCACCTTCGGGGCCTCCACATCGAAACGAAACCTCTCGAACTCCGCTGTAACCTGAAAATACACGTGTTCCAACACTTTACAATTTTCTGTGCACGACCGCGGAGTCGGTTCTCTATCCAATGCAGTACACTACAAGTACTCTACAAGTACACACTGCCCCGAAGTCACTGATTCAAACTGGGCTTCCAAGTTCGACGCCGCTAAATCACTTTTCTTCCCAAAGGATTCTGCGTCGATCCGAAACAATCAGAACTCATCTGTGAACCCAAATGGAACATGCCCAAGGCGATTTCTCCGCACTACGCCATCTCGCGAGGTCGGTGCACTCTACAAAGTCCCGGTACTCTACACTCTCCCCTCCTTAAAATGGGTTTCGTCCTCGAAACCCGAATGAATCCATAACTTAGGAGGGTGTCTCAATCAAATGGGGATCGGAACATCGAACTCATCCTCAGGCTCTCTAATGGCCTTTCTCACTTATCATGATGGCTCCACTGAACCTTCACTCAAGGTATAACTCGACTGCATAATTCTTCTGCCTCACAAGCAAGAATTTGCATCGGCTGCTCCTGATAACTCAGATCCTCGTCAAATGCCAAAGAAGTGTAATCCAAAACATGCGGGTGATCATATACACTTCTTCCAGCCAGATAATAACTCGCGGACCAAGCTCCCCGCGTAAACTCAAATCCACGTATCCCTACGTATAGTGGCTTCCACTGAACATGGTCTCCAAATCAAAAACTCTACGCCTCCAATTGGCATAACATCTCCGTTGCTCCTTAGCAACCAAAAGCTCACAGTGCCACCAATACACACCCTCACATCCGTCAACAGGGGAAGAAGTTTAACATCGGGAACATTCCCCAAATTTCCAACTCTCAATTCCCAAGTTCCAAAGGTGGAATCCCCTGATTCGATCACCTCATCCCAAGGTTGCATTGGCCGCCTAGACAAGGCGTAACTGACCCTAATGTCCTCGCCGGGATTATACTACCAAATCAACCTTACAGCTCCAATAACTCTGTCCCCCGGCGTTGCCTCAACCAAAAATCCTCCTGAGTAACCAAGTACTCCAGGTTCAAGGGTCTCTGGATAACTCCATGCTCTCTCTATCACTGGCAAAATCTACATCAATGCTGGTATCCTCCTCAGCTTTAATTCCTTGTAGCTATACTGGCTCTGCTTAATCCAAAGCTTTTGACCTGTGTCACTAACATTGGTCTAGGCCTAATCCAAACGGCAACACTCTTCGTTGGGTCCACTGTCACTCTAGCAGCTGTAATCCCAGCCTAACCACAGAACCTTCCAAAGTCAAGCACAAACTCTCTCAACTTGGCAAACAACAACTTCTTCTCTCTTAGAAGTTGCAGCACTATCCTCAAGTGCTTCTCATGCTCTATGTCACCTCGGAAACCAATCCACATATCCACGACGGGTACAACTACCATCCCATCCAAACATAGCTGGAATACTCAATTTCTCGAATCCTAAAGGCGACAGGGCCTTAATCAATCCACTTGACCGCGCTGCAACTCATAATGCCCCTACCGGGTCCTGAACACCATCTGGGCACGGCCCTCGGCTGTAGGGTTCCATAAGGCTATCAATCTCCCAAAGGCATCTGTCGAAATACAATCCAAACCCATCTATGCTCGAACCATCCAAGAGCCCTCACCGTTGTGTACTCACAACGTGGCATCACTGCCGTGTACCAACGGCATGGCATCACCACCGTGTATCCACGGTGTGGCATCACCACCGTGTATCCACGGTGTGGCATCTTACTCAAGTATCAATCTCTCGGATCCTCACTGTCGTACTCCCACGACGCGGTACTGGGTCACACAGACCTCTCGATCCATCAGATCCCGCAACTGCGCTATCAGCTCTCTCTCTCTGCCTCAAAGGAATCACTACAAGGGGTGCTGCCGGAGTCGGCGCGGTATCCAAAACCACGTCCATCACCGTCTCGACCTCAATCTCACTAAACGACGGCTTCAAAATCGGATCTGGCAGACTCTCACTCGACATCACACGGCGATAAAAATATTCCTTAGTCCCGGTGCCGCCGTAGGCACCTCCTCTACAGTCGCTAACAAAGTGATACGACCACGACTCAACCTCTGTCGTGCTCTAGCATCCTCTACAAGCATACCCCTCCTGACCAGGTCCACGTAGGGCCATTGTTCACTCTTGACAATCCATGATAGCATAACGTTGGGATAACCAATCCCTATCCAAGCTCATATCAACATTTCGAAGCTAGGACTAACAACTCAATGCTCAAATCCAAGGTCCTAACCGCACTGGCAGGACTGGCGACACTCATCCATGTGCTATACGTGATCTGGAACCTGATCCTCACGTGCACAAACCAACAGTCCCATCTCTGGTCCACACGAAGCTACCCCTGCTCTACTGACCCACACACAAGCGGTGTCGGCATCAACCAAGCTCTAACTCCGATGACCATAAAGAATACCACTCCTGGTAAGACGCGATCCACTATCCTGGCGTCCTCTAACAAACTGCACAATCTCATCCACTAGATGCTGGTGGCCATCACTCAATTTGTCTCGGCGTCACGGCTCAATCAGCCTACCAGTAAGTCGGATGAACCTCTTCATCCTGAAGGGGTAGTGGGGGTGCCGTTGCAAACGACAAATTCCAAGAGCACTACTCTGGGAGACTTTGCCTGAAAATGTCCTGACTATCCACATGAAAACATCGCCCCTCCCTAAGGTCACACTATGGCGATGAATGCGGCCCACCGCAGATGACATACTCATCCTGACACCGCTGCTGGTGTCTCGACTGTCGAGAACCTCCTGGTCTCTCTCTCCTCTGAGACTCATGATCCTGTGACGGGAATCATGGCAACCTCGATCCACTCGACTGCCCCAAAATCAGACGATACTGGACGTCTCTCTCTGGAGCTGGTCCCTCACTCTTCGTCCCTCTTGGACGAGATCACTGATCCTCGGTCAATCCATCGAACATGCACAATCGCTGCATCTAAAGTCGGCGCTCGCCGAGAATGCACAAGGTGATAGATATCCCGATGCAGTCCCCTATCAAACAAATCAACTCTCTGGGCCTCCTCCTGGGCAACATGGGGCACACTACTCAACCGTCGAAGAAACTCGCTCCAAGTCCTCAACTACGCTCCCGGTGGTCACTCAGGACGAACTCGACGTTCAACTCTCGGCGTCCTTATCCAAAGGTGCGCAACCAAGTGCACCTGATGCTTCTCCTGGACGAACAAATCCTCAACAACTTTTCCATAGCAGCAATCCAGTTCCCGGCCACCCAAGCTGGAAACTCTGCCCCGAAAGCTGCGGGGAATGGAACTGGTTGATGTACAACATCCGATCCACAAACTCTTGCTGCTCCTGCACTATCCACAGTGCGATCTGGGTCGAAGTCGACGATGTTGCGACCGGAGGTACTACTGGCGATACCCCGGGAAATACTCTCGGCTCAAGCATGCGCATCACGCGCTCCATGTTTTCTTCCTGGCGCCGCATCGCCTCAAACATCTGGGCTATCTGGGCCCGCAACTCACGGACCTCACTCTGCTCTATCCATTCAGCCTCCCGCTGTTCGGGCTCCTTACCCAAGGTCAAACACTCCCTCGCCGCTGCACGGCGTCACGGAGGCTACAAGGACCATAAACCAAACATCAAGACCTCAACCACTCACGACCCAATCAAGCGAAAGTCTAAAACATGTTAACCATTCTAAAGCATTATGTTGTCAGCAGCCAACGTAATCACTTTAGAGAATAAACATGTAAAATCGCTCGCCCCAATCCCTCGGGGGAGGTACAACTCAATCAGGACTCTCGCTAAGGTCACGTCTCTCACGACAGTCATCCTACTGTCCAACCAATAGCCTAGGGTCACTAAGTCCTCAACGACCTATATTCCTAGGCTCTAATACCACCATAATCTGTCACGCCCCGGGGTCGAAACTGCGACCCGGGCTCGCCAACAGATCCGCCATTTGTACGGAAACTGTCGCACAGACGAAGCGTCTACCCTGCAAGTCAGATCTATAGCTAAAACATGTATCAGAGCTGAAACCAAAATCACTAGCTACAGAATCAACCACTGAACATCTGATATATAAATAATAATCCTCAGTACAAAGTCTCTCACCCTCACTATCCAAATACATACAAATCTCTCAGACTGTCCAGTACAAAAGTGTAATCAAAATAATACAAGGTACATCTACCTCTGACTCTCAATGCTGGTAAGGAACTAATCGGCCACGTCCTCACCTCGATCAGCTGTCTCCGCGCAAACCAAGCCGGAACAGCAACCTCAGGAAACCTGTCACCGCAGCGGGTGTGAGAACTACTGCAGAAGGTAGTTCCCAGTGGGTACCATCACCAATATCCACGGTCTACTGGAGGCAAACAGATAGGTATGCAGATAGATATATAAAAAGCGGGAAATGAGCTACAGCTAATATGTCACAACATCATGCTCCAGGAAATCTCTACTATGAACCTGCTATGCATACACTCGCCACTACTAAAATGCCTCAAGTATCATGCTCAAAGGAAAACTCATCTAAGAACATGCTATGCACCACTCGCACACGAGGTGCTCATAAAACTCAAATCTCAATGACTGCCAAAACTGGCTCAGTCAAGCCTGCGCTTGTCGTCTAGGAACGCACCTGCCCACAACCACGTGGGGCGTCCTACTGACTACTATGAACACACCTGCCCACTCCACGTGGGGCATCCTAAACTGACTACTAGGAACGCACTTGCCCACCCCCGTGGGGCGTCCTAGTTTGTCTATCTCAATCATCATCATGCATCCGGAGCGTAACTCGAGGGGAGCGACCCCACCGAGCTCAAATATCTCGTTAGTCTCATAAGCGGCCCATGCAGGCAGGCTATGATCCTCGATCAATCAGATCGGAAACTCAATGCTCAAATAACACAACTCGGTCGGGAACCCATACACGACTCGATCAAGGAATGCCCAAACACTCTCACAGCTATGTCGGAGAACCCTCCACGACTCAATCTGATAATGCACAACCCATGGCTAAGTGGGAAAACCTCCACGACTCGATCTGCCAGACCCCAAACTCTCAAAGCCAAGTTGGAGAACCATCTCCACTACCAAATCAGAAAGACACAAATCATGATCTAGAATAAACCCATCAATCTCAGCAATGTATCTCAACCTCGCATTTCACTAGCAACTCCTCCCACGGAGCTCTAAAAACCCTCTCGGCCCTCTGGCACGAGAACACATGCATCCTGAACCTACTCAACCTCTCTGGAAGGTCTCTATAATTTAAACCTATTCCAAATCTCAGTTTTCATTAAAACTGGTCCGACGATTTTTAAAACGGTTCAGATGCCAATCTAATGCCAACTAAACATGCAGTCTAGTGTCAAATCATCCCTAGATCATGCTAAAAATATCTGGGGCTCATAAATGTCCTTCTATAATTTTCTAGACAACTATCAGATTTACCAGCTATGTAAATAATAAACTAAACATGATCAACATGCATACAATAGCTTTAGAAGGCATTCCATATATCTTGAAGAGATTCCAACCCACCTCAAATGCATTCCGCAGGCAATCGCTGAAGTCGGTGAAGCGCCGCACCGCTCACTGTCAAAACTCTGCCGGAACGCCCAAAACCGCGCCGCGCGCGCGCGCTGTCGCGATCCTCGGAAATATCCCCCGGAAGCTCGAACAATCCACACGAGTCCTCTAATAAAATTTGTGCGCACTCCGGCCCTCACCACAACCGGCTCACAGCACGTGCGTGCTCCTCGGCTCCGCGCAGTAAAATCCACGACCTCAGCTCAAACCGCACAAAAGAGAAGCAACACAACCAATATCCAACTCAAATCTCATTCTAAAACCATCATCAAATCCAAAACCCATGCTAGGAAAATCTGTCACATACCTCTCACGTGCGGCCGACGCACGCGGCTCCGCTCAAGACCAAGCAGCAGGGAACCACCAACAACTCACTCCCTCTCCAAGACCCTCTCTCAATCCTTCTCACTCTCTTTCTCTTATTCTCTTTTCTTTCTCTCTTTTCTCTCTTTCCTTTCTTTCTGTCGTGGAGAAGAAGGCAGGGGGCTCATATATAGAGGGTGGCGAGGGCAAAACTCGTGGAAGGTGAAAAGACCAAAGTGCCCTGCTTAATTAGGCTCCCAGAGGTGCTGAGTACTGGTACCCCAAGCTGGGTACTGGTACTAAACCATTTAGTTCCGGAACCAAATGTTGGGTTCCGGAACACAGCCTGCGGTTCCGGAACCCAGACCTTGGTTCCGGAACACAATGCTCCAAACCTCCTAATCCGAAGTCTGAAGCTTCATAAACCTCGCCGATAACTCACTTATTGCCCCGGGAGCTTCCGCACCATTCTGAAATCTCCCGAACCCCACTGTAAACATGAAGTACACATGTCCAAAGCTTTTCCCACTCAGAAAGCTCAACTGTGGGGTCGGTGCGCTCAATTCAACAATCCGGTGCTCTCACAAGAAAATCCTCACTGCATTCTTTTCTCATTTCTTTTCTCGTTCCTTTTCTCAACCCCAAAGCGGGTTACAATCAATTACTTGAATCAATGAATCCTTTAATTGCCAACTCTAACTCACTTTTCACCTTCGGGGCCTCCACATCGAAACGAAACCTCTCGAACTCCGCTGTAACCTGAAAATACACGTGTTCCAACACTTTACAATTTTCTGTGCACGACCGCGGAGTCGGTTCTCTATCCAATGCAGTACACTACAAGTACTCTACAAGTACACACTGCCCCGAAGTCACTGATTCAAACTGGGCTTCCAAGTTCGACGCCGCTAAATCACTTTTCTTCCCAAAGGATTCTGCGTCGATCCGAAACAATCAGAACTCATCTGTGAACCCAAATGGAACATGCCCAAGGCGATTTCTCTGCACCACGCCATCTCGCGAGGTCGTTGCACTCTACAAAGTCCCGGTACTCTACACCGGGCGTCTCAAAATCTACTTCCCTGGGAAAGGAAAACGGTAATGCCTCCGCCGGCCGATCTGTCCTCCAACACTCGGTGCCAAGCGCCTCCAACTAGACTTCGCCTCTGGCAGCAGATCCCAATCCAAAGGGACTACAGCGCTACGCTCCATGCACAGTGCCTACTCAATCACGACATCAAAAGTCCATAACGGAGGGACCGAATGAGCTGAAAGGTATCCTGGCGCAACTCACTCCCAGATACACAAATCCTATGCGCCTCGTCCCTCTAACATGGAGCGCGCAGTTCAACCACTGCATAAATCCTTGGCACAATGAGGCTCTCCAATAGTCTCTCCATCACCACCAACCACGATTCAGCCTCCAAAGGCTCCAAGTTCAAACCTACGAATCGGGGTGGTTCGACTGCCAAAACTGGCTCAATCGGCCGATCATGTGCCACAACTCATCAGCTGTCAGCTATCCACCCTGCCTCGGTGCCTCGGCCCTAAACGTTGGCACGGAGGGGGCTACTCGCTCCATCGGCGCCACAGAAATCACTGCCACTGAGGATACTGCAACCGGGTGGTCTCGGGAGGAAAGCACTGTCGGGCTTCTTGCTGCTCCGACAAGTGTGTCGCCTAAACCAGCTGCTCACTCTATTGCTGATATGCCTCCAACAATCCTGTCCTCTGGGTCCGGAGCTCTCTAATCTCAATCTGGGTATCCGGCCCAAATCCAACCGCTCATGCTCAACTGCTGCGACAGGATGTACACAAGTCAAAACGCAGCGTCGGGGAGACACCGCTCACCACGACAAAACTGCAAGTCAGCACACGACAACCACTCGACCCAATCCAGCGAAAGTCAAGAGCATGTCACCCTTTCCACAGCGTTATGTTGTCTGCAGCCAACATAATCGCTTAGGAGAATAAACATGCTAATCACTCGTCCCGTCCCCTGGGAGAGGTGTAAAACTCAATCAGGACTCTCGCTACAAATCACGACTCTCACGAAGTCAACTAAGGGTCAAACCACAAGCCTAGGGTTTCTAAGTCCACCATGACCTACAACCTAGGCTCTGATACCACTCTAATCTGTCACGCCCCGGGGTCGAAACTGCGACCCGGGCTCGCCAATAGATCCGCCGCCTATGCAAAACCCCGCATAGGCAAAGAGTCCTACCTGCAAGAAAGGGGCTACAGCTAAACAGATATCAGAGCTATAAAATAAAAGTGATGTAAAACTAAAACCAACCATCTGTACAACTGGAATAATGATACAATAACTATCTCCCATAAATGATAATAATACAATATCCTCAAATACAATAACCCAGAACTCAACAGGGAGATAACCTGAAAAGTGATGATGTACAAAGTGATGATAATAAGTATCTATCATGTTATCATAATGTCCAACTACAATGAGTAGTATTATTTATGTGGTGTCCAATGTCAAGTTTGCAATCATGTATGTCCAACTACCATGAATGTATCATCTATGTGATATTCAATGTCAAGTTTAGTTAACATAATCATTTCCTCTTGAAGACTTTCTTTGAGTCTAAGCTTGAGCCACGCCTCATGGTCCCGTGGTGGCACCCCCCAAGGAGCTATGCCAATCCAAAGGCGTCCCAATCGGCACCCAGTCCCGCACGGCGATCATGATGTCGCAAATGGCCAACTCCGGAGTGCCAGCTTGGAGGGAGCGACCCTAACAAGCATGTGCGAATGAGCACAAACGGCAAGAAAGCAAGTCTCGATCATCGTGTCTAAAACACGGAATAGCATCATCGACCTTTAGGTCGGGGTATAGTATCTCAAGTGTACAGTGGGATGTTGTGAGTGTTTTGAGGGTCTAAGTGTGGTGTTGGTGAGCTGTTGGAGCCTTGGGGTGGCTGTGAGTTGATGGTGTATATGGGAACATTATTTTTAGTGTGCAAATTGCAATTTGATTTTTAATGTGAGCAATTATTTGGAGTGCAGATTTTGTGCTGGACTTGTGTGTGTGTGGATTTTTGGATTTTAAGAGTGCTCATGGTGTTGTGGGTTGGCTGTGGAGTGAGCCAGAGTGCGCCGGGATTTTTGTAGAGGACTCAAGGATTTTATCTGAGCTTCCAAGGATTTTTATTTCCGTGGTTCGCGGTGTGTGCGCGCGCGTGGCGCGATTTTCGAAGTTTCGGCAATTTTTTTGGTCCGGCACTTCACCGACTTCAGCGTTGCCTGCGGAAAGCGATCCAGGTGGGTTGGAATTTCTCCAAAATTTATGGAATACCCTTTAATGCTATTGAATGCAATTTGATCATATTTATCATGCTGTTTTCACTGTTTTTAAATCCGATAGTTGCCTGGGATTTTTTGTAAAATTTATTGGAACCCCGGATCATTTTTAGTATACTCCTGATACTATAGGACACTAGACTGCATGTTCTGTTGGCATCATTTTTGCACCCTGATCGTTTTAAAAATTGAGAAAGCCGTTTTAAGGAAAAATCAGGGGGAGTTCACCCATTTCGGTGAGGTCAGACCCACCGGATAGTTGCCAAATCCTTGTGAAGGATCCCAACCAAGATGCCCACACTTCCTCTTATGCCCTAAGAGAAGTTTCCAAAGGGTTAAAACATCACAAAAACCCAATCACAAAATTCCTTAAAAATCATAAGGAAAAATAGGTGGAAAATACCTTAGGTTGAAAAATCTTGCTAAATCTTGAAATCCAAACAAGAAAAGCTTCAAAACCAACCTACAAGAGTGTTCTACACCCATCAATTCCACCCCAAAAGAAAGAAATCAAAAAGCCCCAAAATAAACCCTAGTTTTCCAAAAACTAGGTTTTCCTTCAAAAATCCCAAAAGAAAGGGAAAAGAAGTGTTCCTAACCTCCTTAATCTCAAATCCCACCTTGGAAATGCAAAGGATAGGAACTAGGGCTCCAAACTCCCTTCTCCTTCAAGCCCTTACCTTTCTTCAAGCTCTTGAAGCAAGCTCCAATGGTGGAGAAGAGAAGGAGGAAGAAGAACCCAAGTGGAGAGATGTGTTGGAGAAGAAAATCCAAGATCTCTTTCTCTCTCTCTCTCTAACACTCTCTCTTGCTCCATGGACACATACACAACACGAATGGAAATAAAAACCCAATAACATTCATAATGTAAAATGTCAAATACAAATTTATATCCTAGAAAGAATATATGTGTCGGCCAAGTTGGCTTCTAGGGCATACATCTAACAATCTCCCACATGCACTAAAGCCAATTAGCCATATACCTAAGCCCCATCTTCTCAAGGTGGGCTTCAGTCTTCTGCTGGCTCAGCTGGTTAGTCAGTGGGTCTGCCACATTATCCGTGGAGTCTACTCTCTGCACCTCGATAAATTTCTTCTCGAGATATTCGCATATAATATGAAACCGTCGCTCTATATGCTTGGACCTTTGATGAGACCTTGGCTCCTTAGCTAGGGCTATGGCGCCATTGTTGTCGCAGTAAAGTGGAATGGCATCTGATGGCATCACACCTAGTTCCGCAACAAATTTCTTGAACCAAAAGTGCGAAGTTTGAGTGTGCGAAGGGTTGAATGATACCCTTCGGATGTTTTAGTAAGCTTCCGAAAGGTTCTAGAAGATTTTCGGAGAGTTTGGGCGCAAATCGGAAATTTTCGAAAATTTTGACAATTTGAGGTTTTTTTGGCTTCGGGGTCCGAACCGTCCGGGGAGAGTCCGGACTGTCCGCGCGAATCTGGAATTTCCACCTTCGGGGTCCTGACCGTATTGGGGCAGTCCGGACCGTTTTGGTCTAGACAAAAGAGAGCAAGAGAGAGTGTTAGAGAGAGAGAAAGAGATCTTGGATTTCCTTCCCCAACACATCTCTCCACTTGGGTTCTTCTTCCTCCTTCTCTTCTCCACCATTGGAGCTTGCTTCAAGAGCTTGAAGAAAGGTAAGGGCTTGAAGGAGAAGGGAGTTTGGAGCCCTAGTTCCTATCCTTTGCATTTCCAAGGTGGGATTTGAGATTAAGGAGGTTAGGAACACTTCTTTTCCCTTTCTTTTGGGATTTTTGAAGGAAAACCTAGTTTTTGGAAAACTAGGGTTTATTTTGGGGCTTTTTGATTTCTAGCTTTTGGGGTGGAATTGATGGGTGTAGAACACTCTTGTAGGTTGGTTTTGAAGCTTTTCTTGTTTGGATTTTAAGATTTAGCAAGATTTCTCAACCTAAGGTATTTTCCACCTATTTTTCCTTATGATTTTTAAGGAATTTTGTGATTGGGTTTTTGTGATGTTTTAACCCTTTGGAAACTTCTCTTAGGGCATAAGAGGAAGTGTGGGCATCTTGGTTGGGATCCTTCACAAGGATTTGGCAACTATCCGGTGGGTCTGACCTCACCGAAATGGGTAAACTCCCCCTATGTCTTCTATAGACTTTTAGGGCATCATTGTTATATTAAACATGCATCGTTTGATTTATCATGATTTATGATCATGCATTTGAACCCCTTCATGTGTAGAAAATTTCATACTCTATGAAGTAGAGGTAAACATTGTAGGTGCATGGGCACTTTAAGGGGGGATTGAATAGGAATTTTTGTGAACTTAAGCTTTTGGATATGAATAGAGAATAACTATACCTGCTATAGAATTATTGGGACATGCTATGCACATGGTCATATATAAATGGACATTATGATGTTAGTGCCATCTAGGGTAGTGAGATACAGGTAGAAAACTTCTAAACTTGTACAATCAAGATGAAATAGTGAGATTCCATGTTTGAGACATGAGGAAAACTTGTAAATGTTCTACTCTTTCATTATGCAAGATAATGCTAATATTGTATATGAAACATTGACACTTGAGATACTACAACACCCACAGCACTCACAAACATCCCACTGTACACTCCAAAATCTTACAACACCCTCAAAACACTCACAGCATAAGGAAATCCCCAAGCTCCAAGCCTCCAGCCAAGCTATAGTAACCCAACGCCGCGCCGCGCACTCAACTCGTCTCCGCACAGCACCTCGCCGAAATCCGCGCATCCACATGAGGACATCCTGTGAGAGCAATAAGGGGAAAAACCACGAAATCAAGTTAAATCCGGCGAACACGCGCGATCGCCGGTGAAAACCGACCCCAGTCGACGAAAACACCGCGCGCGCCCAAGCGAGCCGCAAGTTGCAGCAAGTCAACAGCATTGCGCTGCTACTGCCCGCGCGATTTGCGCGCCTGCCACGCGGCATCCAGGACTGCCGCGCGATGCCTGGCCTGCCCCGCTCGGCTCCCAGGCGCGCTGCGCAGCGCCCAGGTGCGCACTGCGCGGCGCCCTGGCGCCCGCTGCGCAGCTCCTCAGCTGCGCGCCTGCTGCACTGCACCCGGCACCAGCGCGGCGTCCACCCGCGAGCCCGCGCAGCTGCCCTGCGCTTGTTGCGCGCGGCGCCCATGCGCGCCCGCGCAGCCAGCGCAACGTCTGTCCCGCGCGGCACCCAGCAGCTGCGGCCTCTCCACCATGGACAAATAGTCCAAACAGCACCGACCACCTCCAAAACCCAACCAAACTCAAAGCCATACAAGATAACCTCACTCCAAGCTCTCTCTCTCTCTCTCTCTCTAAAAAAAACTGTACAAACCTCTTTTAAATCCGTCGCGCGCGCCGCTCGTCACGCTCTCCGCTCGGCCCCTCATGGCTCCTAGTAGCAGGTCCTCTCTATCTCATCTCTCATATCCTTCATTTTAAACACTTCTTTTCTACCTTCTCCTCTCTTTCTTTCTCTTTCTTTCTTTCCTCTGTTTCCAACCCAAACCTCTGTTTTTAAGGAGAAGGAGATGGTGACGTGGCGGAGTCTAATTAAGGAGGCAAATTAAGGAGGGTGGTTGGCAGCTGGAGTTAAAGACTTAAATAACCCCACGAGCACAAATATCTAATCCCACTTTCAATTCTCTTCTTAATTCCTTTCTTCTCTCTTTCCTTCACAGACTAACAATTGCAAATTAATTAAATTAATTAATTAATCCATCAAATGCCAACTTCAAGTCATTTTTTACCTTTGGGGCCTCTGCACCAGTCCGAAACCTCCCGAACTCCGCTGTAAACTGAAAATACACATGTCCAAAGTTTTTCCCCCGCAAAAAGCTCAACTGTGGAGTCGGTGTGCTTAATCCAAAAACCGGCTCCAATAATTGCCAACTCCAACTCACTTTTTGCCTTCGGAGCCTCCGCACCAGTCCGAAACCTCCCGAACTCCGCTGTAAACTGAAAATACATCTGTTCCAAGTGTTTCCCCATTTTTCCTGCACACACAGTGGAGTCGAGGCTCTAACAAAATCAGTCCTCTTACGGCGCACACTGCCCGGAAAACTCCGCTTCAAGCTGGGGCTTCCGCGTCAATCTGACTCAACCCGAACTCATCTATAAATACATACGGAACACGCTAGAGGCGATTTCCCCCGCATCACGCCCTCTTGCGAGGTCGGTGCGCTCTACAGAGCCCGGGTACTCTACAGTGCGGGACGTGCGTGGGCAGGTGGCGCCGTACGCGGGGGACCCACGTGGCGCCCCGCGGTTGGCGGGCGCCACGTGGCGCCCCGCGGCACCCACCCTACAGGGGCGGGTGGGCCACGTGGCGTGGCCCGAGCGACCCCGCACCCGCGTGTCCCGTGTTCGGGACACGCGGCGCGCCCGGAGGGATTCGGGCGCTGCGCGAAGTGGGCTCGTGAGCCGGGTTCGGGGGCCCGAAAGTTTCCGGCGCCCGAAATCGAAATCTCCCCCCAAAAGCCCAAATGTGGACTTTTTTGAATCGGCTGTAAATAGGCCCCTTGCTCGCCCTTTCTCTGGTTTGCTGAGGGATTTTCTTCATGGGGCTTTTGACAGAGTACTTCTTCTCCCTCTCCTCGACCTCTCCAAGGATTTTGAGGATTTTTGGTGGCCACGGCATCGGCAATTTCTGCGATCCGACGCACTGCGACGTTCCTCTTTCGATGGCTCTTTCCATCGCATATCAGTCCACGAACTCTCCTGGGCTACCTCGAAGGAGTTTTTAGCCGATTCTTGCGGCAGCAGTTTCACAGCAAGTACACTTTTTTCTTATTTGTTACTTCCGTCCGTTTCAACTTTTTACTGGGTTTTCTGGAACATCTTTAGACCCCCTTTTTCTATGGCAATATTTGGACAGCGGAGGAGTGTTTATGGGTTTTCTCGGCCTACGGGTGTTGGAACGGGGAGTATAAATACTAGATTTGCATCTACACTTCACGAGGATCGCAACAGTGATTTTTCTGGAATTTTTGAAGGACTTTTCGCAAGTGAAAATTAGCCATCTTTGTGACTGATTTCACAGACAGCATAGTGCAGTTTTGTTGGGACTAAGTTTTGCACTGTATTCGACATTGTTGCAGTTTTCGCTGGGATTTCGGTGTTGCGCGAAGAAAGGGAAAGTTGAAACTTGTCATCACAATCGGGGTGAGCATTTTACTTATTGGTCCTGAACAGGAATTGTGCGTGATTTCTTATCTGCACCTTTGTTGCACGCCCGCTGATATTTGTGCACCGCATTGTTGGACAACACTTCACTGTTTTGCTCGCCACCGCTGATCCAGGAGGAGTTTTTTAGGAGATTCTTATTACGTTGGGACCGTAGACTCTGTGGGAACGCCCGCGCCATACTTTCGGCCGAGGGACTTCGGATTTGGGCGTTCCAGGTGGGTTGGATTTTCTTCCAAATCGGCGGACTGTTTTCTAATTCTATCTTGTAGTGGACATGCATGATAGATATGTTAATTGAGATACATGCAGGGTAGAGTTAGTGACTTATTTATTGATCGAGATATATGCATGATATCGTGGGGGATTTATTTACCGATGTAGGATGATGCATGATAGTATACGGGAATAATTATGGATTAATTTGATTACATGCTAGAGTTAGCATTTTTTTAGCATCGGTTATGTTGTATGTTTAATTGTGGAACCTTGACTAGTACCCTATCATATGTTTGCATGTTTAACCAGACTAGTAGAAAACCCACATTTGGGCTAGGTTCTTTTATGCTTTAGTCTTCCTACACATTGCATGTTTTTCCCCTGGACTTAGAGTTTTCTCCTCGGCCGGGTAGTGGGCCGAGTTGTCGGGATTGTGGTGTCCCAGATTTTTCGCGGGACTTGACCGTGTGGTTGGCCGTGCGAAACACCTATTTTTGGTGTATTGAGTGCGTTGTGCATCAAATGGATGCCAAAAACGGACTCAGCGCGCGGAAACAGTCGAAATTGATTATTTTCGGGCGAATTCGGGCTCACGGGCCGAATTTGCAGGTGGGCCGGTCCACGGCCCACCACGCGTGCTCCGGGTGCAGCGAACCCACCGCGATGCCACGTGGCCACGCCGCATTGGGCGTGACGATCGAGGCAGAGGCATCCGGGCGGGCGTGGGCTGCGCCACGCGGCAGCCCGGCCTCGGGCGCGTCGCCCGAGGGCGCCCTGCGTTGACGAGGTGCTGGCCCCGCATGGGCGCCGCCACGTGGCGGGGTCCCGTTGGCCCCGCTCTGCGCGGCACGGGCGCGCTGACGCGGGGGCGCCAGATGGCGGCCCCCGGTTGGCCCGGCACTGTAGCATGGCCCTTTCGGGGGCGATTTAAGGGCCCAAAATGCCCTCTTTTGCCCCTTCTTTTCCCTGTCGCTCGTCCTAGAGATTTTAGATGCGAGAGGGAAAATTCGTGGAGGTTTTTGGTGTGCCGTGGAGCGCACCGTCTGTGCCGTGGGGCGCACCGCTTATGCCGCAGGCGCGCCATTTGTGCTGTGGGGCACGCCGTTTGTGTCGTGGAGCGCGTGCGAGGTGTTCCACGGAGCCGGGCGGTCGTCCGTGCGCCCATTTGTCGGCGCGCCGGTTTAAGGTAGGTGTCGCCTCGTGTTTTGTTTTATTTTTCAGCACAGTTATTAGATTTTGCTTTTGGGGTTTTGTCTTTGACCTCTGTGCCCTGGTGCTGTCAGGGATCGTTGTTGGATGTGCCGTTTGCCACACAATTTTACCGCCGGACTTTTCGGGGTGTACCGTTCGCGCGTGGTGGGCGCCGTTGTGCTTTCTGTCGAAAGTGAACGTTTCTGCGGGAGCCCAATGCAAGTGTCTACAAGCAATTGGTGGCAAACCGTGGTGGATTGGATTTTCCTTCACGTCTGCGGACTTCCTTCTAATTCTAATGTTATAGATCTCAGCATGCTAGAATTGGTGCTACTATTGATATTTATAGAGTTATTGGACTTTGACTAGCACCCTGACATATGATTGCATGTATTCAACTAGACTGCTAGAAAACTCTAACTTGGGCTAGGTTCTTTCATGTTCTAGTTTCCACCTCTTGCATTCCTTTTCCTGGACTTAGAGTTTCTCCTCGCCCGGATAGTGGGCCGAGTGGTCGGGTTATTGTGGGATGCATTAGCACTCGTGCCCGGGGGCCGAGTGGAGTCTGGTAGCTGTCGCTAGTGTTGTGCCAGTGTTGGGAGCCGTTTGGGTAAACGGTGGTCCCGGGTTGTCGGGTATTCTCCAACCAGTGTCATTAGCACTGTGTTTGTAGTAGTGTTGAGCTGGTGATAGTAGGACCTTGAACCCAGACTGTTTTTAGACACACATAATTTTAGTAAACTAATGTTTTCCTACCGAATTTCGAAGGGTCGCCGGAGCCTGTTCTTGTTTGATAGGGTGAAGGCATTATCCCTTTGGGGTTTGGAAAATAAAACTTGTTTTGACTAATTTTCTTAAAGAACTAAAATTCATTAAATTGGGTTTCTTAAATAAAAATAATTTTCGGTAATAACTGTATCTTTTTTTTACAAACTTCCTCACCCGAGAGGGTTGAGTGATCTGGGTTCTAAGGGCCGTTTTCTTGTTTTGGGACCCAAGTTACGGGGGCTATGCTTAGAATATATTCTTGTTTGATAGGGTTGTGGGTGTTAGTCTGTCACGCCCCGGGGTCGAAACTGCGACTCGGGCTCGCCAACAGATCTGCCGCCTATACAAAAACCCCGCATAGGCGAAGCGTCCAACCTGCAAGAAAAGTTACTACAGCTAAACAAATATCAGAGCTATAAAAAAAACTGATGTAAAACTAAAATCCAACCATCTGTACAACTGGAAATAATGATACAATGTCCATCTCCCAAATATGATCATATACAAAATCCTCTGATACAATAACCCAGAACTCAACGGGGAGGTAAACTGAAATAATACATCAGTGTACAGGCTCTCAGTACAAGTCAGATCCTCATAATACAATAGTCTCTCAAAAGTGGAAATAAACTAGTCTACTGACTGTACTACAAATCTCCAATGTGGGGGTACAGCTACTCTCCAAAGACAGGTAGGGATCTAGCTCGCGACTCCCTCGCCTCGACCAGCAACAGCAGAATCAGCAACTCCCGCAATGACTCTACAAAACAAAGGGGAGGAAAGAAAAATGAGGGGAAAAACCCCCAACGGGTGTGAGAACTACACCAACACGTAGTTCTCAATAGGTACCGCCACCAGGCCCGACGATCTGCCCACCAAGTCTACTAGAGGCATAAGATAACGATGCAGTAAAAACTAAAAAGAAAAGCTGGAGATACTCAACAGCTACCATGCCTCTATCACACACGAGGTGCTCAATCGACCCAATCGAGCTGACTGCCACATCTGGCCCTGTCACGCCCCGGAGGTTCTAAATAAGCGGAAAAGCGTATACATTTTTTTCTTTTTGAAAACTTCATCCCCCGGTGCGCGCCAGACCCGCCACATATACAAATTCACCCCGCGAACGGGCGGAGTCTCCTTTGTATATGCACGGCGTCACAAACACGATACAAACTTTAATCGCACAGTCACGTTGAGAGTCAAAGGAAAATTACAAATCATCACAACTATTAACCGCATGCAATACTAATAGAGTCCTATTAAAGATGGTTCAACACTAAGACCAGAATTCAATCCAACATCCACATAGTTCCACAATAAAGGCAATCACAAAACTCACTAACCAAATAACCAAGATAATCAAACGTAAGAAAAGGAAGTGTCACAAGCCCCAAACGGACTAAACTCCTTTGTTCGCAGCCTCACCGTCGTCCCGGGTCCTACCTCGACCTAACCTGTCACAGTGTGGGAAGTCAGTGACAAGAAGAGTAGATATAAACAAGTACAATGCGGTAAATAAAGGCAAACCGATAAACCCGAGCATCCAACTTTCCCTCGTGAATCCCTCGCATTCCCTGTAAATCGAAACCAAGCGCCTGCCATGTCCGAGGACCCCAGGCTACGAATGCCTGCCATGTCCGGGGACCTCAGGAAAAGAACGCCTGCCATGTCCGGGGACCCCAGGCTACGAATGCCTGCCATGTCCGGGGACCTCAGGTACACGAGTCAATCAGACCACTTCTCCGGAAAAGTATACCCATGCGGTGGCCAAACCGCCTGTATACGTGTAAACAAACCTTGAGTAGAATGACTGCAGCCATTATGTAACATAGAGCACCACGACGCTTAGTCGCAACAGATAGTAAAAAGAGGGATACTAATGCGAAAAATGGGTTAGACAATAACAATTTGCACCTCTACTCTACTTTCACATATTACTAAATGAAACCATACTTCAAAACACAACAAAGGTACCCACCTGAAACGAAGATAAACGACCGCGCCTGTGACCCTCCTAAGCAATCAAAACTTCACGCGGCCTAGTAAAAATACCCAAAAGCACGATTTAACACTTTACCCTAAGCAGGCAAAATCAGTGGTCCCGACCACTGTAACATAAACCAACGAAAAACCAAAATCACTGTGCCAAGAGGACCGCGTTGTCAATCAAAAACCGTCGAGTCAAAACTGTCAAGCAAAACCGTAAAACTCAGATCAAACTGGATCTCTGACGGTAAAACCGATGGTTAACAACAACCGGACCGCGACTATATCATCGCGAACTCCATCGGAACCCAAATCCGCTAACGGAAATCCAACAAAACCCAATTTCTCATCTGGTAGCCAACTCGGGACGACGACGGTCAAGCCGAGTAACTCCGACGGCGAAACTGATGAGAAAAAGGTCCGACGGGGCGACCCCGACGATTTTGTCCAGGCGCGGAGCGACGGTGAAACTAGCACATGACATGGCGAAACGGTGGCTTAGATGACCCCGAGTAGCCATGCCAAGAAAACGGCGGAAACGGTGATCCCAACGGTGAAAACGGCGCTCAAAACGGTGAAAAACGGACCAAAACGGAGCTACCGGACTTCCGGGCTGACGGGTGGTGCACGGACCAGGCGTGGACGGGGTCTGCGCATCGGGCGGCTGCGCGCGCAGACCGGGCTCCCCGGCTAATGACCGTTGTAGGTGGAGTGCAGCTCCCTACAAGGTCGGCTAAGGCTAGCGAGACGAGTTTCACATCGCCTGGTACTAGTGAGTGTGCTTGAGTCTGACGTGGATGTCAGGGCTTAAAGGGGGGAGGAATGTGACACCCCTAGAATTTGAAATAGTCCTATATATAAATGATATAATAGGACTAAAACTCTTAACCCGGCTATAGCAGTTTGGATGGTAGCAAGATCCAAGAGGTGATGAGAGTTAAGCGTCCTAGAGCTAGAGTAGTTCTAGGATGGGTGACCCCCTGGGAAGTGGGGCGTCACAGTTGGTATCAGAGCCATTCACCAGCCGGAAATGTGAGATGAGTCTCGGCTGAGCCAGGGTTATATAGCGGGTAGAGCGAGGCTCCCCGGCTAATGACTGTTGTGAGTGGAGTGCAGCTCCTCACAAGGTCGGCTAAGGCTAGCGAGACGAGTCTCACATCGCCTGGTGCTTGTGAGTGTGTTTGAGCCTGACGTGGACGTCAGGGCTTAAAGGGGGGAAGAATGTGGCACCCCCGGAATTTGGATTAGTCCTATATATAAATGATATAATAGGACTAAATCTGTTAACCCGGCTATAGCATTTTGGATGGTAGCAAGATCCAAGAGGTTATGAGAGTTAAGCGTGCTAGAGCTAGAGTAGCTCTAGGATGGGTGACCCCCTGGGAAGTGGGGCGTCACAGGCCCAGTCAAGCCTGTGCCTCCCTAGTATATCAACATAGGGTGTCCAATCAGACTAACTCGCTATCGAATAATGGCACATGCAGGCTATTGTCGAAATCCACGCTCTCTCACTCAGAACGGATAGACTCAAGATCGTCAAACATCTCGCACAACAGTCGAAGTACTCTCAACGACCCGGGACCACCGTCAACCCAAACGGTTCCCGACAACACTAGCACTGATCTAATCACAGCTACCAGACTCTACTCAACCCCCCCTAGGCACGAGTGCAACAATAAAAATATCTGCCTGAATAATCCCAATCATTGGACCAATAAAAACTGGCACTGCCTGCTCTGCTGTCGAACTCAAGAACTCGGTAGCGGGATCAGCACACATGGCTCGAACCCGCGGGATTGGCACACATGGCTCGAATCCCAGTATAAGTAACAGACCGGCACACATGGCTCGGTCATAAGCCTATATCCGGAGTGGCACTCGAAGGGAGCGACCCACACGAGTAAAGTATCACGATATAGCAGGACTGGATGACGACTCTGATCGAAGTGGAAAAATGCATCCACTAAAGAAAACTCGATCCCGAATCTGATGCACAAGTAAACATCCGGTCAACCGCCCAATGCCCGCGGTCGCCGCAATAACCCCACAACCCACAATCAAGTCCAACCACCGACACCCGGCCAACCGCCCAATATCCGCGGTCGCCGTAATACCCTGCCATCCATAATCAAGCAGAACCTGTCCCTGACTCCATGATCCCGGCTACACTATCCCGAACCCTCGCTCGAACCCGAGCAATATGAATCACCTGACTAACGAATAAGGAGAAAAGAAGCAAACATGGTTTCTCCTAAGTCAAGTTCCAACATGATAGTGTAGCAGTAAAAGATGGCCTATCTAGATGTCCATACAAGCATGCATTTGTCCTCAAGAAGAAAAAGGGAGTAAATCGCATAATCGCTCCACAAGGTAAAACCAACATGCCTAAAATCACTAATCCACTACACCTGTCCATAATTCATGATGCATAAGAAATCATTTCAGGTGATATCTGCACATAGATACATAATCCTGTCGCATCGCATAATCAAATCTCATAAAAGGCTATGCGCTAATATGGCAAGCTAATAATCACATAGGGTAACAATCCCTTAGGTAAGCTTTCACTAATCACCAACATGGCTATCCCAATCTTGCAAGCCCTCATAATATATAACATGAATATTAACCTTGCAATTCATTATACAATCATCATTACTAAGCTTACCTCTCAATCACATACATTGTACCCTAAACAAGCATGCATTCTATCAAATAGAATTAGAGAACCGTCCACCGGTTTTGGAGACGAAGCAACCCACCTGAATCGCTTTCCGCAGGCAAAGCCAAAGTTGGTGAAGTGCGTAGCCACTCGCTAACAAAAATCCACCAAAACCGCACCCTCGGTACTCGGTCGCGCTAGCCTCTGCTCCCACCAACATCACAGCCAACAATCAATCAACACCACTAAACACCCCAAACAGCACTTGCTGTTTTGCCACAACAGCACAAAGAAGGGGCTTTTTCACCTGCGTGCAGTCCTCTGAAAAATCCAGAAAAATCACGGTTGCGATCCTCGCGATGAGTAGATGCAAATCGAGTATTTATACTCCTCTTTCCGACACCTGTAGGCCAAGATACAATTAGAACATCGCCGTAAGCTAAATTCCTCACGAACACAAGTTTGCGGAAAATCAGTCCCAAAGGGGCTTAATTATCACCTTCGGAGAGTCCTCCAAAAATTCCGGTAAAAATACGATCGCGTTCCTCCCGAAGTGTAGATGCCGATCGAGTCCTCAAATGTCCCGATACGATGACCGTAGGCCGAGAAATCCCAACAATACTCCACCGCTATCCCAAACCTCGCAGCAGTACAAGGGGTCAAAAGGTACCTCGGGAACACCACCAAAAACTCGAAACAGAGCAAAGCGATCAACACGGAAATCGAGGGCGTACCTCTCGTGAACGTGTTGCCGTGAAAATCGGCTCAAAACTCTAACGAGGTAGCTCAGGGGGCCTCGCGGACCGAAATGCGACGGTAGAAGCCAAAATCGAAGGAGCGTCGAAGTGCGCCGCATCGCAGAAAACACCGATGCCACGGCCTCCAAAAATACCCAAGATCCAAGAAAGGGTAGAAGACATAGTGGGGAAGTGCTCTGCCGAAGGAAGGCTCCTAGAGATCCAGAAAACCCGCACAAAGGGCACCCAAAGCCTATCTATAGGCTGAATCCAAGAAAGAAACCACGTTTTGGGGGTGCACTTCCGGGCGCATGAAACATTTGGGCGCCTAGAGTACCCCCAAAATGCCCCCAATCCCATAGCGCCCGAAACACCCACGATGCGCCACATCACCCAAAACAGAGGACAGCGAATCCGTCAGCCGCTGGGCGCCGCGTGGCACGCGCCCACAGCGTGGCGCCCACCAACCGCGCGCTGACGTGTGACCGCCTCCCCCGCGTCAACGCCTAGAACGCTGAGCCCACATGCGCGCACGTCGCGCTGCCAGCCCCCTGCCGCGCACGCATCCCGAGGTGCTCCGCGTGCACCTCCGTGGACCGCGACCACTGCACCAACCAACCCGCTGCCGCCACCTATCAACTGCGAGCCAACGGGAATCCGCCACGTGGCACACCAGCCTCCACGCGCCGCGCCCTACCCGCGCGCCTGCTCCCGTGGGCCGAGCCCACTGCACCGCGCCTCCAGCCCCGCCATGTGGCGTACGGAACCAACGGGAATCCGCCACGTGGCACACCCTCGGTCCACCGGTCCACCGTGCACCCGAAAACTCTGAAATCTTCCGGGTATCCGTTTTCGGGCATCCGGACTCAGAAAAATACAACCAAGTAGTCAATTTCCATCATTTTTCCACGCTGAATCCAAATCCGATGTCCGTTTCATGCAGAACCACTTCTAAAATTTGACGGGGCATCCGAATACACTCATGATCCTTTTTACGCACTGAGTCCACTTCTTGGGTCCGATACGCGCACAAACACCTCCAATACTCAACATAAGCCTCCAGAAGCTGCTGATCAAACAATAATCCTATCGCGGGGAACGGGGTCCTCACATAGTCTCCCGAAACTTTCGGGCCCTGAATGTTTTATCGAGGGAGTTGATTTTTTTTCCCGAACTATAAGGGGTCGAGAACTTCGAAAGGCGGGGTCTGGAGTCTGTTCTTGTTTGATTGGGGTTCTAGGCATCTGCCTATCGAGATTCACGGACCCTTATGTTGTCGGTCCGTTCTGGGCCAGCTGTGAGTTGGATATTCTGTACTGAGAGTAGTTTGGGGACGGTGGTCCCAAGCCGTTGAGTGTTTCAGACTGATGTTGTTGGTGTTGAGTTAGTGTTTCCGATCTAATTGATCGTGTATTTGGACTATAGCCTGCATGAGCCATATTAAGCTCGACAGAGATGCGCGGATACTTTCCTCGGTGGGGTCGCGCCCCTCGAGTGCCACTCTTGAGTTGGGCTTGCTACTTTACTATCGCGACTTGTCGACGCAGTCCGTGTGGGACGCCCTACGTGTAAGTCCACTCCTCCGTCGATGTAATGGCGGTAGGTGGGCGCAGGTTTGACTAGACCCTATGTGGCAGTCAGTGTGATTGGGTTGACCGAGTATATTAGGTTAGAGTCTATGCATCATTTTCATCTGTATCACAGTTTGAGCATTGTAGATAGATAGAGGCATGATAGCTGTAGATTTCTTTCCAGCTTATCTTTACATTATTATAGTTTTCGTGTTATCTTATGCCTCTAGTAGACTTAGTGGGCAAACCGTTGGTCTTGGAGACGGTACCCACTGAGAACTACGTGACGGTATAGTTCTCACACCCTCTGTTGCTGACAGATTTTTCAGAGGCATCTACCCCTATTCCTACTCCTGTTGCTGCACCAGCTGACAGAGGTAGGGGAGTCGTGAGCTAATTCCCTGCCCGTCTTTGGAGTATAGCTGTACCCCTTTTTGGAGCTTTGTAGTACAGGCTGCTGGATTTTTTGTAGATAGTTGTTGTTGAGAGTTTTATTTTCGAGAGACTTATGTTGTGAGGTTCAGACTTGTACTATTTGGAGTTGTATTTTCTTATTTCAGTAATTTACTTTTCAGCTATGATATCTGTATAGTTGTAGTATTATCTTTTGCAGGTTAGACGCTTCGTCTATACGGGGCTTTCCGTATGGGCGGCGGATCTGTTGGCGGGCCCGTGTCGTAGTTTCGACCCTGGGGTGTAGTAGCCCCAATCCCCGTGTGGCTTTTCCCCATGACCCATGTTGTGGAACACCTATTATTGGTGTGTCGGACCCGCAGCGCGTCAATTGGACGCGTTGGACGGACTCTGTGAGGCTTCTGGATTGAGCCTGCCTTCCGGCTATTTTTGTCGGATTTTATAAAGGGTTTCAGGCTAATCTGAGGCCGGATTTGGATTCAGCGCGGAAAAACCCCAAAAATTGGCTATTTGTTTGTGTTTTTCGGAGTCCGGATGCCCAAAAAGGATCCCATGAAGTTTTCTGCGCATTTTGGTGCATAGGGGAAGCCGTGGACCGGCCGGATGCCACGTGGCGGCCGCTGATTGGCCGGCGCACGCGGCGCGGTCCACAGAGAATTGCGCTGGTGCATGGACTGGGTGTGGGGGACACGTGGCGTCCTCGGATTGGCGGGCTCACGCGGCGCGGTCCACGGAGACGCGCAGACTGGCACATGCACCGGGGCGGGCCACGTGGCGGCCTATGAGTGGCAGGCTCACGCGCGCGCGGTCCACGCATCTGGCAGAGCAGGCGGGGCTGGTGGGGGCAGGTCGGGGTAGGTGGCCGCCGAACATGGGGCGCCACGTGGCCCCCGGCGATTGGCGGGTGCCACCCGCTCCGCTGCTCCCTGTCGGGCCACGTGGCAGCACCCGAATGGCCGGGCGCCCGCTGTCCCATGTTCGGGACACGCGGCACGCCCAGGTAGATTCGGGCGCTGACGGGATCCGGTGTGTTGGGCACTGTTGGGCACTATTGGCACTGTTTGCGACCGAATTCTTTTCGGGCGCCCAAAATCAGGGCCCAAAAGCCCAATAGCTCGGATTTTTGGATTCTTTTGCAGGGGCCTATAAATAGGCCCCTTTGCTAGGCCTTTTGGCCCTTTTCCCGAGCCCCCCTGTGGTTGAGTGCTTTAGAGAAGTTGTTTCTCATCTTGTCCTGCATCTCTCGAGGGAGTTTCGAAATTTTTGGAGGGTGCGGTATTGACGGGTTCGGCGATTCGGCGCAGTGCGACGTTTCTTCTTCGATGGCCCATTTCCGTCGCGTTTCGGTCCACAAGGTCCACAGAGCTACTCCGAAGGAATTTTTGGACAATTTTCAAGGCGTCGGTTTTATGAGAGGTAGATCTCCATTTTTTGTGTTTTCCGTTCCTCTCAGTTTTGGGTTTTTATTGGGGTTTTTGGAACATCTTTGAACCCCTTTCCTGCTGGTGGTTTTTCTGGATAGCGGAGGCTTGTCAGATTTTTATCTCTGTGCTCGGGTATCGTATTTCGGCCTTTGAGGACTTGATTGACATCTACTCTTCGCGAGGATTGCCGTCGTATTTTTATTGGAATTTTTGAAGATTATCTCACGGGTGGTATTTAAGCATTTTCTGGACTGATTTTACAGCAGCATGTGTTTGTGGGAATTTTTGCTTATTGCAATGTTTGGACCATATCTTTGTACCCAGGAGGAGTTTTTTGGTGTTTTTGGGCCCGTTGGAATCGTGGGAATCTGAGGATTATCCCCGTTCAGTTTCAGCCTATTTGGATCTTGATTGACGCGTACTTTAGTTGGGTTTCTTCGTCTCCAAAACCGGTGGATGGTTCATTAATTCTATTATATAGAAAGCATGCATGATTGTGAGATATGTTGGAATGCATGTTAGAGAGAGAGATGTTGTCTTTCCTGTGCTATTATTGAAATCATGTTGGTTAATGTTCCCTGATCTTGCTTTAGTTAAACTAAATGCTATTATTGGAACTTGACCTAGCACCCTGTCATATGTTGCATGTGTAACCAGACTAGTAGAAAACTCTCACTTAGGCTAGGTTTATTTATGCTTTAGACATCCACACGTTACTCTCTATCCCTGGACATAGTGTTTTCCTCGCCCGGGTAGTGGGCTGAGTGGTCGGGATTTCTCTTAGTGTGGGATGTATGTTACACTCGTGCTTGGGGGCAGAGTGGAGTCTGGTAGATGTAGCTGGTCTTATATCTGTGGCGGGAGCCGCTTGGGTAAACGGTGGTCCTGGGATGTCGTGTTTCTCTGATTTATGTGTCGCCACTGTGTTAGTGGCAGTAGTATACCAGTGATAGCAGGACCTTGAACCCATAACCTTTTTGGACACACATGATTTTAGTCAACCAATGTTTTTCTTCCAAACATTAAAGGGTCGCCGGAGTCTGTTCTTGTCTGATTGGACGAAGGTATTAGCCCTTCGGGGTTTGGGAATAAAACTTGTCTTCTAACTATTTTTCCTAAAAGAACTAAAAATCATTAAAAATGGATTTTTCTCAAATCAAGATGGTTTTACAAAAAGGAACTACTTTTAGTCTTCACCCCGCGTGGGTTTGAATGAAAAATGGTTTTCAGTAATAAATGTCACATTTTTTTTCTGTAAACTTCCTCACTCGAGAGGATTCGAGTGGTCTGGGTTCTAAGGGCTACCTTTTTCTTTGAGTCGAGAACAATGAGATGCTATACCTAGAGCCTGTTCTTGTTTGATTTGGGTTGTAGGTTCTAGTCTTTCGGGGTTCCCAGACCACCCTTCATTGTTGTCGGCTGTGGAGTATATCCGGCTATTGAGTTTGCATGTTGAGTTGATGCCGTATTTAGGGAGCCGTTGGGTTGACAGCGGTCCTGACTGTTCGAGTATTTTCCTGTTGTGAGTTAGAGAGGTGATTTGGGTACTGTCGATCTTGTTAATCGTGGATTGGACTATAGCCTGCATGAGCCATATTGAGCTCGACAGAGATGCGCAGATACTTTCCTCGGTGGGGTCGCGCCCCTCGAGTGCCACTCCGGAGCTAGGCCTGTTACTTTGCTATCGCGACTTGTCGACGCAATCCCTCTGGCTGGGCCCTTTTTAGGCAGTCACGGACGCCCTACGTAAGTCCAGTCCTCCGTGGATGTAATGGCAGTAGGTTGGCACAGGTTTGACTGGACCCTATGTGGCAGTCACTATGATTGGGTTGATTGAGAATCTCGGGTTAGAGTCGATGCATCATTTTCATCTGTATCACCCTTTGAGCATTGTAGATAGAGGCATGATAGATGTAGACTCTTTCCAGCTTATCCTTACATTATTACAGTTTTCATGTTATCTTATGCCTCTAGTAGACTTAGTGGGCAGACCGTCGGGCTTGGTGGCGGTACGCACAGAGAACTACGTGTTGGTGTAGTTCTCACACCCGCTGGGGTTCCAACCCCCCCCCCCCTTCTCTTTCCTCTCCTTTGTTTTGCAGAGTCCTCTGCGGGTGTTGCTGATCTTTCTGTTGCTGATCGAGGTGAGGGAGTCGCGAGCTAGTTCCCTACCCGTCGTTGGAGTATAGCTGTACCCCTTTTTGGAGATTAGTAGTACAGTCTGCTGGATTATTATTGTTAGTTACTCTTGAGAGTTTTATTGTAGTGTCCTGGACTTTTTACAATCTCTTGCTTTAAGAGTTTATTTTTAATAGCGACATTTGAGGCTCTGAATTGGTACTCGCGGGTATTTTTCGGTGATAGGGCTCGGGAAATGTTGAACAGTAGCGCGATCGGATCTGAAATCGAACTTACGGATCTCCCGGAATAGGGATTTAAAGCCCTGGATGACTTCCGGGTGCATCGAAAGTCGTGCATCGCGATTTGCACGACTTTCGAGGAAGGGGTGGGCCTGATCCTTTAACCTAGGGTTTCGAGGGTTGTTAGCCGCCCTTTTTCTATCGGCTCGGGAACGCCCCTTTTGGTGAACGAGAGAGGGGGAAAAGGGGAAAAGGGGGATTTCAAACTTTCGAAAAGTTATGAAAAGGAAAAGAACGCGAGAAGGAAGGGGAAGAGCCGCAGCCGCGCAGATCATCGAGATCGGAGACGGAAGGGAAGATCCGCCGTCCTCCTCTTCGCGACCTAGGTGAGCGATCGTTCCTCCTCTTTTTTTTTCCCTCTCTAGTTGTCATGGTTTTGGGGATCGGATGCCCCAGTCGCCGCCGTCGCCGCTGCAGTCGCCGCCGCCGCCGCTGCAGTCGCCGCCGCCGCCGCTTCCGTCGCCGCCGCCGCCGCCGCTTCCGTCGCCGCCGCCGCCGCTTCCGTCGCCGCCGCCGCCGCTTCCGTCGCCGCCGCCGCCGCTTCCGTCACCGCCGCCGCCGCTTCCGTCACCGCCGCCGCCGCTGCAGTCGCCGCCGCCGACGCTGCCGTCGCCGCGCCGCCGCCCGCGCGAGGCCTTGCCCGCGCGGGGCGCCCTCCTGCCGCGCCACCCGCGTGGTACCGCCTGCTGCTGCGCCGCGCCCGTGCGGGCATGCGCCCGCACGGGGCTCTGTTGCCACGCGCCGCGCCGCCCGCGTGGGGCCTTGCCGGCGCGAGGCGACCTCCTGCCGCGCCGCCCGCGCGGGGCCTTGCCCGCGCAGGGCGGCATGCTGCCGCTCCGCCGGCGCGGGGCCTTGCCCGCGCAGGGCGGGCTGCTGCCGCGCTGCTGCGCCGCGCCCGTGCGGGCATGCGCCCGCATGGGGCTCTGCTGCCGCTGTCGCCGTGCCGCGCCCACGCGGGGCGGCCTGCTGCATCGCCGCTGTCGCACTGTCGCCGCGCTGCGCCGCTGCCGCTGCTTTTGCGGCAACCTTACCGTGCCGCCGCTGCTCCCCTCCACCTTGCCGCCGTGTGCTCGCGTGTTCCGGCTACCACGTCTTTTCTGTCGAGTCGTCGTAGTGTCGTGTCGCCGTTTCCTTTTTAAATATCTTCGTACTTATTGGTCGTTTTCTAGGGACTCCGTAGGTCGGGGTGTCGTTCGGGGGGGCTGTTAGTCAACTGCAGGTGTTCCGACCAATCGCTGTTCAGGTGGGTGCTCTCCTCCGTCGAACCAGGAATGTGGTAAAAGAAATTATGTTTTGTCATGAATAAAGTAACACTTATATTATAATCATGTCTAACCCCTGTTTTACATAAGCATGTTGTTACTACTATCTCTAGCAACTACGGGTCGCTCAGGGTACGACACTCCCACTTATCACATTTATGAGCCCAAGGTTTGCTTGCACGCACACCGGCGGTTTGGCCACCGCACGAGGGTGTATTTTTCCGGAAAGATGGCATGTCGGTCCGTGTACCCCACGACTAGTGGTGATGGGGACCTCTCACGGCTGCTCACGTGCCGCACGAGCGTCGTGGAGGGGTGTTGGCAAATCACGAGAGGCAAGTGCACATGTTTGATTGATACAGGAGCAAATGCACGTATTTAATTTCTACAGGGGCTTGTACGCATGCGCGTATTTGATTGCTACAGGGGCATGTACGCATGCACGTATTTGATTGTTACAGGGGCATGTACGCATGTACGCATGTTTGATTGTTACAGCGTACCGTGGCTCTCTTGGGAGGGGGGTAAACATGGACACGCTGGTGGCTCGGTTTGCATTAATTTCAGTTTCCCAATTATCGCATATATTTATTGTTTACCCTGATTTATGTTGCATCCTGGTAGCGTCACTGACTCCCCACTCTATGACAGGTTTGTCGGGCGCGGGCATGGGACGGATGTGAGGACGGCCTAGGAAGATGATTCGTATTTAGCGTCTCTTTCGAGTGACATTGTTAGGTTTTATTCTTGTATTGTCTCCTCAGTTTTTCGTGCTGTGTGGGTGGGTTCGACTGTGCTTGTGTGGATGTTCAAACTACTGTGGTGACTCTGTTTGCTTTCATACTCTGTAGCTTTCGGCCTATTTTCAACCCAGGAAAATGTTTGCGGAAACGGCTTTTAAAACAACGAGTGTCATGTAGGCACCGGTTTGAAAACTCATGGATTTATCCTTTCTAAATACCGACGGCCGTGTTAAGTAGGTATAGCACTCTCTCGTGCATTTGTGAACGATGATTGTGGTTAAAGTGATGAGCGAGATTACATGCGGATTGGTATGCCTGTCTAAGTTGAGACTGCCGTGCACGTGCCAAGGAGACCCCGCTCTCGGGGTCGAGGAATTTGCACGTGTGGCAGGTCTGGCGCGCACTGGGGGACCCGGTAAAGAAAATTTTAATATTTCACATTTTTCGCTCTACCGAAAAACTCCCGGGGCGTTACAGATTAAATGGTATCAGAAAAAAACTCACTTTAACCACAGTGGTCGGCATCCAACATCCACAGAGCACCATACCACTAGTAGCTAGTCGATGAGATAATCGAGCTATAGGTGCGTAGAGCACGAGTGTTTCGGGGATGGGAAGATAGTGTTTTCGGTCGGTCGTAGGTCTTGGTGCTAGACCAGTTAAGTCTAGGATTGACTTGTTTTCTTTGTGTACACGGATGACGGCCCGGACTTAATCTTCAATCAACAGCGCGGGAATGGAAGTGACGGCTTGGATAGCTGCGAAGGACCGGCTATCTTGACGACAGTTGCACGACGTGGCCAGGCAACTGCCAACGCTCACAGAAGACATGGAATACCAACGACACGGGTTACCCGCCTCCCGAGAAATAGTCAACCGGGCCACTTCGGTAGAGCGGGAGTTGACCAATGCGCCTGACCAGTAGGAGACTGGGAGCGACCACCCAAGTATCCGAAGACACAGCAAGGAACCAGAAGCACGCCGACAAGGGGACCGAAACCGGGGGAGACCGACCAGGCAACGTCTGCGGAGGAGCACACCGGGTGATCGACTATTCCAGGAAGCACGATCATTGCTTGTTGTGGCAAGCCGGGGCATCTTCGCTTTTACTGCCCCTGAACCCGGGTATAGCCCTTCAACGGCACGACACGAGTAAGAGGTCCCACGCGACGGCATGACATAGGACGCACTGCCTCGGATAAAGTAGTAGCAGAGGCACTCTACCCTTAGCTCTCCCTTCTCGTTTATGACCCAGTTTCGACATCAGGAGTATCCCACCTCTTCACTTCTGACGTTACCGCTCCTACCCATAGTTAGTTAGGTTAGACCCATTCGTAGTATGATGTCGGCCCAGACCCTTGGACGGCCTCTGGAAACGGATAGTTATTCCTACCCGTTAAGGTTGGGAAGGCTGTCATGCCTTTGAGACTTATTAGTAAACCCCGCTGAAGGATCTCGACGTAGGGCTAGGGAAAGCTTTAGTCTCCGCTTCAAGTCAACTCAAGGAGTATGGACGAAACTACCCTACGCATAGAGCTCACTGCAACATCTTGTCGGATCACCGGAGTCTCGAATATCTTCCCACATAGAAGGAGTTGAACCTACGACAAAGACGTTGATTGGAACCGTTAGAGGACTACGGTCTAGTCATATTCTTTTCCCCCGGAAGGGCAAACGCAGTTGCCGGCGCCTTGAGTAGGAAGGGTCCGACAGGAGTACTGCTAAGGAGCGCCCCTACTCAGCATGATCGTTTAATCACGATTCTCTCATGGAAGAGATTGGAGGTGGTACCAGCCGGTACAATTTTGCGGCTCTTTCCTAGTAGTCAAGCCGACCCCGGTCGAGAAAATCCCGGAAGGTCAAAGGACGGACACGCAGTTGAAGCTTTCAAGAGGCAAGTCCACTTCGAAGACAGAGTGAGCGACATTCGATGGGCATGGGCGACGCAACCCGGTTCCGGGGACACGTTTGCGTACTCGACCTGCCCGACCTAAGGGACGAGATTCCAACGGAGGTGCACTATGCTCCCTATACATCGCACCTGGGTGGCGCAAAGATGCACAGAGTCCTGAAACGGACGTTTTGGGGTGGCCGGCAATGAAGAAGGGCGTAACGCAAGTCGTGGCG
Source organism: Tillandsia leiboldiana (assembly GCA_029204045.2). NCBI lineage: Eukaryota > Viridiplantae > Streptophyta > Magnoliopsida > Poales > Bromeliaceae > Tillandsia > Tillandsia leiboldiana. The sequence goes on along the minus strand of CM055069.1, from coordinate 7,684,690 downwards.
CACTGTCTAGGTTGCCAGCAAGAAAAGGCCGAGCACCAGCGCCGGCGGAGATATTGCAGCCACCACCGGTGCTGGAACGAAAGTGGGGGCGAATCACCATGGATTTCGTCACGGGGTTTCCTCGATCGCAGCAAGATCATGACGCAATCTGGGTGGTAGTGGATCGTTTGACAAGACAACTCATTTTTCCTACCTATCCCTACGACGTGGACCCGAGACCGCCTGGCGCAGGTCTACATCAAGGACTTTGAGAGACTGCATGGGGTACCGATATCGATCACTTCGGACAGAGACACCCGTCTGGGAAAAACTTTTGGGAGGAGACCTAGGCGAGGGTACGCCTCATCGGGCAGCGGCTGGTGACCGCCCAGTGTCGGCAGAAGAACTACGCAGACCGAAGAGGACGGGACTGGGTGCCTCCCTGCGTAAAGGTGCAGAAGGGTTAGAATCAATTTGAGAGTTTAAGTTTCGAGGACAAAACTTCTTTTAAGGGGTGTGAGATGTAGTGTCCTGGACTTTTTACAATCTCTTCCTTTAAGAGTTTATTTTTAATAGTGACTTTTGAGGCTCTGAATTGGTACTCGCAGGTATTTTTCGGTGATAGGGCTCGGAAAATGTTGAACAGTGGCACGATCGGATCTGAAATCGGACTTACGGATCTCCCGGAATAGGGATTTAAAGCCCTGGATGACTTCCGGGTGCATCGAAAGTCGTGCATCACGATTTGCACGACTTTTGAGGAAGGGGTGGGCCTGATCCTTTAACCTAGGGTTTCGAGGGTTGTTAGCCGCCCTTTTTCTATCGGCTCGGTAACGCCCCTTTTGGTGAACGAGAGAAGGGGAAATGGGGAAAAGGGGAAAAGGGGGATTTCAAACTTTCGAAAAGTTTTGAAAAGGAAAAGAACGCGAGAAGGAAGGGGAAGAGCCGCAGCCGCGCAGATCATCGGGATCGGAGACGGAAGGGAAGATCCACCGTCCTCCTTTTTGCGACCTAGGTGAGCGATCGTTCCTCCTCTTCTTTTTTTTTCCCTCTCTGGTTGTCGTGGTTTTGGGGAGCGGATGCCCCAGTCGCCGCCGCCGCCGCTGCAGTCGCCGCCGCCGCCGCTGCCGTCGTCGCGCCGCCGCTCGCGCGGGGCTTGTGCCCGCGCGGGGCATCTGCTGCCGCGAAGCCCGCGCAGGGCGGCCTGCTGCCGCGCCGCTGCGCCGCGACCGTGCGGGCATGCGCCCGCACGGGGCTCTGTTGCCGCGCGCCGTGCCGCCCGCGCGGGCCTTGCCCACGCAGGGCGGCCTGCTGCCGCGCCGCTGCGCCGCGCCAGTGCGGGCATGCGCCCGCACGGGGCTCTTTTGCCGCACGCCGCGCCGCCCGCGTGTGGCCTTACCCGTGTGGGGCGGCCTGCTGCCGCGTCGCTGCGCCGCGCCCGTGCGGGCATGCGCCCGCAGGGGGCTCTGTTGCCGCCGCGCCGCTGCGCGGGGCGGCCTGTTGCCGCGCCGCCGCACCGCGCCCGTGCTGGCATGTGCCCGCACGGGGCTTTATTGCCGCGCGCCGCCGCCCGCGCGGGGCGGTCTGCTGCCGCACTGTCGCCCGCGCGGGGCTCTGCTGCCGCTGTCGCCGTGCCGTGCCGCGCCCGCGCGGGGCTCTGCCGCCGCGCCGCGCCCGCACTCTGCTGCCACACCGCGCCCGCGCGGGGCTTGTGCCCGCGTGGGGCGACCTGTTGCCGCGCCGCTGTCGCCTCGCCGCGCCGCTGTCGCCTCGCCGCGCCGCTGTCGCCTTGCCGCGCCGCTGCCGCTGCTTTTGTGGCAACCTTACCGTGCCGCCAGTGCTCCCCTCCTCCCTGCCGCCGTGTGCTCGCGTGTTCCCGCTTCCACGTCTTTTCTGTCGAGTCGTCGTAGTGTCGTGTCGCCATTTCCTTTTTAAATATCTTCGTACTTATTGGTCGTTTTCTAGGGACTCCGTAGGTCGGGGTGTCGTTCGGGGGGCTGTTAGTCAACTGCAGGTGTTCCGACCAATCGCTGTTCAGGTGGGTGCTCTCCTCCGTCAAACCAGGAATGTGGTAAAAGAAATTATGTTTTGTCATGAATAAACTAACACTTATATTATAATCATGTCTAACCCCTGTTTTACATAAGCATGTTGTTACTACTATCTCTAGCAACTACGGGTCGGTCTGGGTACGACACACCCACTTATCAAAATTTATGAGCCCAAGGTTTGCTTGCACGCACTCCGGCAGTTTGGCCACCGCACGAGGGTGTATTTTTCCGGAAAGATGGCATGTCGGCCCGTGTACCCCACGACTAGTGGTGACGGGGACCTCTCACGGCTGCTCACGTGTCGCACGAGCGTCGTGGAGGGGTATAGGCAAATCACGAGAGGCAAGTGCACATGTTTGATTGATACAGGAGCAAATGCACGTATTTAATTTCTACAGGGGCATGTACGCATGCGCGTATTTGATTGCTATAGGGGCATGTACGCATGCACGTATTTGATTGTTACAGGGGCATGTACGCATGTACGCATGTTTGATTGTTACAGGGTACCGTGGCTCTCTTGGGAGGGGGGTAAACATGGACACGCTGGTGGCTCGGTTTGCATTAATTTCAGTTTCCCAATTATCGCATATATTTATTGTTTACCCTGATTTATGTTGCATCCTGGTAGCGTCACTGACTCCCCACTCTGTGACAGGTTGGTCGGGCGCGGGCACGGGACGGATGTGAGGACGGCCTAGGAAGATGATTCGTATTTAGCGTCTCTTTCGAGTGACATTGTTAGGTTTTATTCTTGTATTATCTCCTTAGTTTTTCGTGCTGTGTGAGTGGGTTCGACTGTGCTTGTGTGGATGTTCAAACTACTGTGGTGACTCTATTTGCTTTCATACTCTGTAGCTTTCGGCCTATTTTCAACCCAGGAAAATGTTTGCGGAAACGGCTTTTAAAACAACGAGTGTCGTGTAGGCACCGGTTTGAAAACCCATGGATTTATCCTTTCTAAATACCGACGGCCGTGTTAAGTAGGTATAGCACTCTCTCGTGCATTTGTGAACGATGATTGTGGTTAAAGTGATGAGCGATATTACATGCGGGTTGGTATGCCTGTCTAAGTTGAGACTGCCGTGCACGTGCCAAGGAGACCCCGCTCTCGGGGTCGAGGAATTTGCACGTGTGGCAGGTCTAGCGCGCACTGGGGGACCCGGTAAAGAAAAATTTAATATTTCACGTTTTCCGCTCTACCGAAAAACCCTCGGGGCGTTACATTTATTTTTGAGAGACTTTTGTAGTGAGGTTCAGACTTGTACTTTTTTGAGTTGTATTATTTCTTATTTCAGTAGTTTACTTTTCTGCTCTGATATCTGTATAGCTATAGTATCTTTCTTTTTTCAGGTTAGACGCTTCGTCTATACGGGATTTTTCGTATGGGCGACGGATCTGTTGGCGGGCCCGGGTCGCAGTTTCGACCCCGGTGCGTGACCCGGGGCGTGACAGATTAGAGTGGTATCAGAGCCTAGGATGTAGGTCATTATGGACTTAGAAATCCTAGGCTTGTGGTTGGACCCTAGAATAACTACGTGAGAGTCGTGATTTGTAGCGAGGGTCCTAATTGAGTTTTATACCTCTCCCAAGGGATGGGATGAGTGATTGGCATGTTTATTCTCCTAAGCAATTATGTTGGCTGCAGACAACATAATGCTATCGAATGGATGCATGTCCTAGACTTTCGCTGGATTGGGTCAAGTGGTTGTGGTGTCCTGATGTTTGTTATTGTGCAGTGGACTACGATACCAACGAGACGTCGTGCAGCTAGGAGGGCACATCCTTTGTCAAATGAGGAACCCGAGCAGCGGGAGGCAGAGCAGTCAGAGCAGAGCGAGACCCAAGAGTTACGGGCCCAGATGGCACAGATGTCAGAGGCTGTCTGACGCTGGAGGAGGCCATGGAACGTTTGATGCGCCTGTTGGAGCAGAGGGCACGACCAGTTGCAGCACCGCCTGAGCATTCTCCAGCACCTTCTTCCCCTGCAGTGGCACCCCCAGCTGTACCAGTGGCACCGGTAGCCCCTACTGTACCGACTACCGGTGGACAGATATCCAGGCACGATGGCTCGCTGTCGCCCGAGGAGCGGAGGGAGCTAGTGGACCATTTGGCGAGGTTCAGACAGTTCGACCCACCCCATTTTTCTGGTCGGAGTTTGGAGCCGTGGGAGGCAGAGTCTTGGATCACGGCTATGGAGCGACTTTTCGAGAACCATTTGTCATGCCCCGGGGGTTCAAACGCGCGGAAGAGGAGCCACCGATGCTCCGAAACCAACGTCATATTTTTTTTTGAAAACAATTCCGCCCCGGTGCGCGCCGAGACCCGCCGCATATACAAATTCACTCTGCAAACGGACAGAGTCTCCTTTGTATATGCACGACGTCCTGACTACAAAATACATCTCATTCAAGCTTTAACCACACTAGATCAAGGCACAGACACGTACAACATGCATTTCATACATTCTACTAACTTTCACTCGTAGAAAAGGGGCCGACTGTTTTAAAAGGATAAAACCACAGAGTTTTGAAAGCGGTGTCCACCTGACACCGAGTTTCTACAAAATCCGTTTCAAAGCCACATAAATCCACAGAATTTGAAAACGGCACCCACTCGGTGCCTGATTTTATAAAGCCATTTTCGAAAACACATAAATCCCACAGGGGTCGTTTGGTTCGGGACTAGAACCGAGAATAGCGGGTTTATCCCCCTTATTCTGCCAAACGCTCTGGAACCATCTAGTATTGCTTAACCCAGAACAAGTAGAATAGCTGGTATAACAAATCCCAACCTATTATTTTAATATTAAAATTTTTACCATATTACCCTCTTTACCTACTTTATCTTCTCTTTATTAATAAAAATACTTTTCTCTCTCTCCTCTCCCCCACTCCTTTCCCACTTCCCGAGACCGCACTGTTCTCTCTCTCTCGTCTTTTCCTTCTTCTCCTCCCCATCATCTCTTCTTCATACAGGCAAGCCCCTCTCTCTCTCCTCCCTCTCACTCCTCCCCCCTCCCCGATCTCGGCCGCCCGCCTCTCTCTCCTCTCTCTCACTCCTCCCCCCCCCCCCCCCCCCCGATCCAGGCAAGCCCCTCTCTCTCCTCTCTCTCACTCCTCCCCCCTCCCCGATCCCGGCCTCCCGCCTCTCTCTCCTCTCTCTCACTCCTCCCCCCTCCCCGATCCCGGCCCCCCGCCTCTCTCTCCTCTCTCTCACTCCCCCCCTCCCTCCCCGATCCCGGCCCCCCGCCTCTCTCTCCTCTCTCTCACTCGTCCCCCCTCCCCGATCCCGGCCCCCCGCCTCTCTCTCTCTCCTCTCTCACTCGTCCCCCTCCCCGATCCAGGCAATCCAAAAATTAAATATTAAATTAAATATATTATTTTTAAATAATACATTTTAATTATGATTATAATTTTACTTTTATTTTTTTAAACCATTAATCCATTAATTAAAACGAGAAAAATGAGTTTACAACATTTTAATGACATAATAAAGGTCGTGGGCAAAAATTTACAAATATTTAGCAAATATACAAATTTTGCAAAATTTTACAAAATTTTATGTTAAAAATTAATTATTTAAAATTAATATTATAAAATTGTAAATCTTAAAATTAAAATGTTAAAATTTTATATTTTAAATTTAAATTTTAAGTTGAAAAAATTAAATATTAAATTAAATGCATTATTTTTAAATAATATATTTTAATTACGATTATAATTTTACTTTTATTTTTTTAAACTATTAATCCATTAATTAAAACGAGAAAAACGAGTTTACAACATTTTAATGACATAATAAAGGTCGTGGGCAAAAATTTACAAATATTTAGCAAATATACAAATTTTGCGAAATTTAAAAAAATTTTATGTTAAAAATTAATTATTTAAAATTAATATTATAAAATTGTAAATCTTAAAATTAAAATGTTGAAATTTTATATTTTAAATTTAAATTTTAAGTTGAAAAAATTAAATATTAAATTAAATGTATTATTTATAAATAATACATTTTAATTACGATTATAATTTTACTTTTAATTTTTTAAACCATTAATTTATTAATTAAAACGAACTAATTAATTTTTATCATCTTTTATCACATATTAACTCTTGGGGGCAAAAAAGTAATTTACCCATCTTATTCTCTTTATCCCTCCTATTCCTCATTATTAAACCAAACACAAATTCTCTTATCCCTTGAGCCATCCCAAACGCGTTTTAGCTCTAGTTCCGTACTTTATACTTATCCCCGGTTTAGCCAATTCCAGCTAACCCGCTTCCAAACGCACCCACAGAGTTTTAAAACGGTGCCCACACGACACCCACGTTTTCAAAACGGTTTTCGCAAACGGTTTTCCTTGTTTCTTGTTGTAGTTTAAAATGGCCAAGTAAAGAGAAAAGGATATCATTCATTTAACAGTTATAAAAGGAAAGGACAACATCCACGTCGATCCCACGGGGGTATCGCAATCCACATCTAGCTATCATGAATAATAAAAGAGCAAGAAGATAGAGTCAACTGTATCTGCAGTCTCTAAGAGTCAGAACAGCGCTCACGCGGCCTCACAAGTGCCCTAGCACTCGCCCCTGGACGAACCTGTCACAAAGTGGGGAGTCAGTGACTATAAAGAAATAGTAAGAGCATAAAGGCTATAAAATGGGCAAAACACAGACAACCGGAGCAACCCCCGCCTCAACGTAACCAACAGTGTGCAACCCTGTGTAAAAACAAACCGGGCACCTCCCCCGGCAACCACACCGAGCACCTACCTCGGAACCCCTGCCGAGCACCTGCCTCGGCCGCCGAGCACCTGCCTCGGCATCACCGCTCACAGCCCCCACCCACGAGGGCCCCCATCACGTCACCGTCACGTGGGGTACACGGATCAACGTACCACTTTTTCGGAAAAGCACACCCTCGCGGTGGCCAAACCACTGGTGTGCGTGCAGTAACACGAGCCTCATAGTCAAATATTTAGATGATTACTTAAATAATAATGTAAACGGGGTTAGCACTGTAAATACTGAACATTTTAGAAAAAAACCACCTTTGCCTGAACATGCATCTTACAATCAACACCCCTTTCCCACTGACCCTGGAGAAAGTACCCACCTGGAAAGGAGACCGTCGTTTGGTTCGTCCGCGTTTGCGTGTCTGCCGAGTCCACAGCGTCCCGCGACCCTGAGGAAGCGAAAACAAAGACCTAGTGATCAAAAACACCTAACGACGACTCCGACGGAAAACGGGAAAACGACAAGTCCCTAAAACCCCCGTGCGCGAAGTTCCCGAACGACGACGAACCGGGCGGCGCACGCCCCGCATGCGGACAGCTCCGCGCAGCCCCGCCACGTCGGCGGCGGCCCCGCGCGACCTCCGCCCGCGCGGGTGCCATACCTGCGGGCGGCCCCCGCGTGGCTCTGGTCCGTGCGGAGTGCTGTCCGCAGGCGTGGTTGGCCCCGCGCGGCACCAGCCCGCGCGGGCGCCCCACCAGAGGGTGGCCCCGCACGGCACCGAGCCGCGCGGGCGCGCTGCCTGCAGGTGCGGGCGACCCCGCGCGGCCCCAGCCCGCGCGGGCATCCCTCCTGCGGGAGGCCCCGCGCGGCAATGAGCCGCGCGGGCGCGCTGCCCGCGGGCGTGGGCGACCCCGCGTGGCGCCAGCCCGCGCAGGTGCCCCACGTGCGGGCGTCCCCGCACGGCACCGGTCCGCGAGGGGGCGCTGCACGCAGCGCGGCCGACCCCGCTTGGCCCCAGCACGCGCGGGCGCCCCTCCTGCGGGCGGCCCCAGCACGCGCGGGCGCCCCTCCTGCGAGCGGCCCCGCGCGGCACCGAGCCGCGTGGGTGCCGGCGACCCCACGCGGCGCCAGCCCGCGCGGGCGCCGCACCTGCGAGCGGCCCTACCTGCGGGCGCCCCACCTAGCGGGCGCCCCACCTGCGCGGCTCCACCCCTAGCGGGCGCCGCACCTGCGACCTATAGCCTAGGGTCTCCACCCCTAGCGGGCGCCCCACCTGCGCGGCTCCACCCCCGGGTCACGTCTCCCACGACAGTCTTCCTACTGTCCAACCAATAGCCTAGGGTCTCTAAGTCCTCAACGACCTATATTCCTAGGCTCTGATACCACCTAATCTGTCACGCCCCGGGGTCGAACTGCGACCCGGGCTCGCCAACAGATCCGCCGTCTGTACGGAAACTGCCGCACAGACGAAGCGTCTAACCTGCAGAAGAGATCTAAAGCTATACAAGTATCATAGCTGTAAGGAAGCTATACAGAAAAGAAGTAGCTGAAACACTAAGTGATACAAGTCCAAGTACACTAGTCCACTAACTCCCCAAAACATAGGTACAAAAACACTATCCGGTACAAAAGTGGAAACCAAAAAGTACATGCGACTCTAACACTGACTCCACATACTCGGGTAGGAACTAATCGGCCACGCCCTTACCCCGGTCAGAAAACTCCGAACGAACCAAACCTGGAACGGTCGCCTCAGGAACACCTGTCATCACAGTGGGTGTGAGATCTACTGCCACAGGCAGATCTCAGTGGGTACCGACGCCAAAACCCACGGTATGCCCACCAAGTCTGCTGGAGACAAAATCAGATAGATAGATAGATAGATAGAATATGAATGCTGAAAATGAATCTACCACTATATGTCTCGATACAATGCAGGGAACAAGTTATCAATCTTTCACGCGGGAGGCCGGGAAATTCTGAACGGCTGCCCCCTACAACCCTATCAAACAAGAACAGGCTGTAGGCATAGCCGCCCATAGTTGCCGTCCGCGCACTAGAAATGCTAAACTCTCACATGACACTAGTAAGTCATCTCAATTCCATTCATGTATCCACCTGGTAACTCGGCCAGGGTATGTATCATCTGGTAACTCGGCCAGTGATATGTATCCACCTGGTAACTCGGCCAGTGATATGTATCAACCTGGTAACTCGGTCAGTGATATATATCCACCTGGTAACTCGGCCAGTGATATGCATCCATCTGGTAACTCGGCCAGTGGTATGTATCCCCCTAGTAACTCAGCCAGTGATATATATCCACCTGGTAACTCGGCCAGTGATATGCATCCATCTGGCAACTCGGCCAGTGATATGTATCCCTCTTGTAACTCGGCCAGTGATATATATATCCACCTGGTAACTCGGCCAGTGATATGTACCCATCTGGCTACTCGGCCAGTGATATGTATCCCCCTGGTAACTCGGCCAGTGATATATATATACAACTGGTAACTCGGCCAGTGATATGCATCCATCTGGTAACTCGGCCAGTGGTATGTATCCCCCTGGTAACTCAGCCAGTGATATATATCCACCTGGTAACTCGGCCAGTGATACGCATCCATCTGGCAACTCGGCCAGTGATATGTATCCCCCTGGTAACTCGGCCAGTGATATATATATATCCAATTGGTAACTCGGCCAGTGGTATGCATCCATCTGGTAACTCGGCTAGTGGTATGTATCCCCCTGGTAACTCAGCCAGTGATATATATCCACCTGGTAACTCGGCCAGTGATATATATATCCAACTGGTAACTCGGCAAGTGATATGTATCCAACTGGTAACTCGGCCAGTGATATCAGCACAACGACGCCTCCGGAGCATGACCCGGGGGAAAAGCGACCCCACCGGGTATCAAACATGTCTCCTATATCTCGACAAGTAGTATAAGCAGGCTAAAGTCTACGATCAACTAGATCGGAATGACTCAAATGCTCAAAGGACACCCCTCGCACTCGTGTCCAAGTCGGAACAACATTCCTCGACTAAAATCTGATAAACCCACAAGAAATTCCGAACCCTCTACAAGGCTAGATGTATCAACCACCAAAACACGTTCAGGACCAGTTCTTGCATGAAAGGGTTCTCTCAGTTTATACAAAATGGCCCGGGAGCGTTAACAGTGCCCACTAACAGAAGGGTGCACCAAAACAAGCCCGGTTTCCTCCAAACCTATCACGACTGCCCGACAGTCACCGGATAAAACAATAATGGCAAAAAGGGGTAACCATACCTTTGCATAAGGAAGCATTATGAGCATTCTGTGATTTGAAGAAAACCAACCCACCTGGTATAAATCCGAGAAACCGTGCGCCAAACGGAGGTCCCGGCGCAAACCCACAGCTCCACGTAGCAAAACACGCAACACCGGTCACGCCGGAAGCCAACACTATGCCACAACTGCGAGATAAGAAGAGGAACCGGGATAAGAAAACCCGCGGTCGAAAACCGTGCTCCCGAAAGGCAAAAGAAACCCATCCGACGACCAAAAAGCCGCGCGCGGCGCAGAAAACCCAACCGGCGACGAAAACACGCCGCGCGCGTTGCGCGGAAAAACCCATCGCGCACACGCCGTGGCGCGTCGCCGAGTCGCAGCCTGTGCGGCAAAAGCGGCGCAACTGAACGGTTCCAAAAACCCAGGCGCGCAGCACGAAGGCCGCCCGCGCGGCGCCTGCAGCCCGCGCGGCCCAAGGGGCCGCCCGCGCGGGGCCTGCAGCCCGCGCGGCCCAAGGAGCCGCCCGCGCGGGGCCCTGCAGCGCCGCGCGCCCAGGGCGCGGCCTGCAGCCCGCGCTGGGCCCTGCAGCGCCGCGCGCCCAGGGCTCGGCCTGCAGCTCGCGCGGGGCCCAAGGGGCAGCCCGCGCGGGGCCCTGCAGCGTCGCGCGCCGAGGGCGCGGCCTGCAGCCCGCGCGGGGCCCAACAGCCCCCCCCCCCCCCCCCCCCGCGCGGGGCCCAACAGCCCAGGGCCCACCCGCGCGGGGGTCTGCAGTGCCGCGCGCCTAGCGCGCGGCCTGCAGACCGCGCGGGGCCCAGGGGGCCACCCGCGCGGGGGTCTGCAGTGCCGCGCGCCTAGCGCGCGGCCTGCAGACCGCGCGGTGCCCAAGGGGCCACCCGCGCGGGGGTCTGCAGTGCCGCGCGCCTAGCGCGCGGCCTGCAGACCGCGCGGTGCCCAGGGGGCCACCCGCGCGGGGGTCTGCAGTGCCGCGCGCCTAGCGCGCGGCCTGCAGACCGCGCGGTGCCCAGGGGGCCACCCGCGCGGGGGTCTGCAGTGCCGCGCGCCTAGCGCGCGGCCTGCAGACCGCGCGGTGCCCAGGGGGCCACCCGCGCGGGGGTCTGCAGTGCCGCGCGCCTAGCGCGCGGCCTGCAGACTGCGCGGTGCCCAGCAGGCCCCGCGGCACTGCGCTTGCACCGCCGTGCCGCGCGCGTGCCTGCGGCGCTGCGGGCCTTGCGCGCAGCCTTCAGCGCGCGCCTGCGGCGCTGCGTGCCGTGCGCGCAGCCCGCCGCTTGCGCCCACCGCCCAGGCGATGCTGCCGGCGGCCCGGCACCCTGCTGCACCACAACAGCAGCAGGGCGCTTGCTGCGCGCGGCGCCTATGCGCGCCCGCGCAGCGGCCCGCCTCCCTAGCCGCGCGCCGCACAATTTGCACGCGCGCGGCCCGCGCAGCCTCGCCACGACCTCGGACAACAAAACTCTCCACAAGCAACAAAGAAAGAAAAGGAAAAGAGAGGAGAGGAGAGAAGCTAAAACCCCAAACTTGCAATAAAATAATAAAAATAATACCAACCTCGACGAGGCTCGCCGACCTCGTTCGGGTTCACGGCCTCGCTCGGGGAAGAAAAAGCTCAAGAAACCCCTCTTCAAACCGTTCTTCTCTTTTCTTCCTTCCCTCTCCCTCTCCTCTGCTTCACTCCAAGCTACAGGAGCTCCCACCATTTTCCAAAGGAAGGAGGTGAGGTGGAGCCCTTTTAAAAAGGGGAGTTGCTTAATAAAGCAAGGGGATTAATTAAGGGATTAATTAAACTCATCAATCCACCATCCTTAATTAATTCACCACCTCCTCCTCCTCCCTGCCATCACCCCACCTCACAGCACAAACAAAAGCAACACTTAATTAAGCCTACACCTAAATAAATAAATGAATAAAATAATCCAAAGTGCCCACCATAACTCACTTTTTGGCTTCAGGCCTTCCGCCGGGGTCCGGAACCTCCCGAACTCCGCTGTAATCTGAAAATACACATGCCCACAGCTTTTTCTCCTCAAAAAGCTCAACCGTGGAGTCGGTGTGCTCAATCCAAAAACCGGCTCCAAAACTGCCCGTTCCAACTCACTTTTTGCCCTCGGGTCCTTCGCGTCAGTCCGGAACCTCCCGAACCTCGCTGTAAACATAAAATACAGCTGTTCCAAGTGTTTCCCAATTTCTCTGCGCACCACGGTGGAGTCGGTGCTTCCCAAACAGTCTTCTTTCGCGTTCCAGGCCCGGAAAATTCCGAAACAAGCTGGGGGCTTCCGCGTTGATCCGAATCAACCCGAACCCATCTGTAAAAACATACGGAACACGCCCAAGGCAATCTCCTCCGCACCACACCATCTTGCAAGGTCGGTGCGTCGTCCAAATCCCGGTATTCTACACTCTCCCCCCCTTAAAAAGGGTTTCGTCCTCGAAACCCAACTAAATCCATACTTAGGAGGGTACTTCAAAAACAAAAGGGATAGGAGATCCTCAACTCATCCTCAGGCTAACAGGTGGTCACTCTCACTCCTCATGCTGACTACACTGAACCTTCTCCAAAGGTATGATTCGACTGCAAAGTTCTTCGGTTTCACCAGCAAGAATTGCATCGGTCGAACCCGAAAACTCCATCCTCGTCTAACTCCAAGGGAAAGCAATACAAAACTTGCGGGGGTTCAAATAGACTTCTTTCCAGCCTGATCATCCCCGCGAACCAACACCTCGCATAACTCAAATCTATAATTAGCCCTGCGGCTGGTGGTTTTCACAAATCAAGACTTCATAAAACCAAAGTCTAAGCCTCCAAATGGCATAACCCCTCTGTTGCTCCTTAGCAACTGAAACTCCAGTTCCACCCTACAACTACCCCATCACTCGACAGGGGGAGAGTTTCAACCTCCAAGGTTACACCGCTCGCCTAACCAAAGCATAACTGAACTTAAAGTCTTTGCCGGGATAAAGCAATCATGTCTCCTTGAAAATTCTATCCACCGGCGTTACCTCAACCCAAACTCCCTGAGTATCCAAGTACCTTAAGTTAGAGGAACCATAAATAACTCAATCTCTCTCTATGGCTGGCATCCTCCGCATCAAAGCTATTATCTTCCTCAGCTTTATCTCCGTCGCTAATAGGCCATGAACAAGACCTTCCGACGTCAAGAAGCAACTCTCGCTCAACTTGGCAAACAACTCCTTCCCTCTTAGAAGTTGCAGCACTATCCTCAAGTGCCCCTCATGCTCCAAGTCGCTTCGGGGGTAAAGAAAATACCCACGACGGGTTATACCACCAACCCGTCCAAGAACTCTCATCGTTGCGTACCTATAACGTGGCGTCACCACCGTGTATCAACGGTGTGGCATCACTACCGTGTATCAACGGTGTGGCATCACTACCGTGTATCAACGGTGTGGCATCACTACCGCGTATCAACGGTGTGGCATCACCACCGCGTATCAACGGTGTGGCATCACCACCGTGTATCAACGGTGTGGCATCACTACCGCGTATCAACGGTGTGGCATCACCACCGTGTACCAACGGTGTGGCATCACTATCGTGTATCAACGGTGTGGCATCACTACCGTGTATCAACGGTGTGGCATCACTACCGGGTATCAACGGTGTGGCATCACTACCGGGTATCAACGGTGTGGCATCACTACCGTGTATCAACGGTGTGGCATCACTACCGCGTATCAACGGTGTGGCAACAAACTCAAGCATCAGGGTATCAAATCCTCACAGTCCTATACCCAACACTGTATCGAAAACCCGAAGCTGACAAAGGGCCAGAAGATCAACAGGCAAAAACCAAGGCCCTAACTGCACTGGGCAGGACCTACAACACTCATCTACGTGCAACACGTGATCAGGTATCTGAACCTCACGAGCACAAGCTAAAGGTCCTATCTCTAGCCCATACAACAATGCAAATGCCCTGCTGAAGAAGTGAACACGATGCTCCGGTAACAAATAAAGCTCAAGAGCGAGAAGGGGAGATAAGATCAATACCTGCCACCACGTGGCTAGCTGCCCCCAAATCCTCATCCTGTGCAACATAGACTCTCCCGCTCGGGGGCGGTCGCCCGCTGGACGGCCGCGAAGAAGTGGCCCTCACTATCTGGCCAAAACCTGTCGAAGCTCCGCCTGTCTGGAAGGGCGGAGAAGGGGCCGAAGATGCCGATGCTACTGCTGATCCCGCTCCAGGACAAGACCATGATCTGTGCCCTGCCTGCCCACATCGGTAGCACCTGCCCTGCCTCTGATCACACTGTTGAGGTGCGTGGGGTCCGCCACAAATCATACAACTATCAACGTGCCTCCACTGCTGTTGCGGTCTAGGGGGTCGAGGGCCCCCCAATCTCTGCCTCCTCTGCATCCCGCGGCCTCGAGGCTGGAATCGTGGTGGTCTAGGTGGCCTCGGCCTGCTCGGCTGACCCAACTCAGATGGCGCCGGGCGTTTCTCTCCTGAACTAGACCCCGACGTCCTCTGCTCAAGTAACCTCAACATACGTCCCATAATTTCCTCCTGGCGTTTGGCTGCCTCCTCTTGGCGCCGCAAAGCCTCTGACAACTGGGCTACCTGGGCACGTAGCTCCTGAATCTCGCCCTGCCCTGCCTCCTGGCGCTCGGGCTCCTCACCTGAAACGGAGTGCGCCATCATCCCCGTGCGACGTTTCGGAGGCATCGCAAGCGACTTTGCAACAAAACAAAAGATGTCAGAGAGCAAAAAAATCTCTTGACCCGATCGAGCGGAAGTCTATAACATGTTAACCAATCTAAAGCATTATGTTGTCTGCAGCCAACATAATCACCTTTAGAGAAATCACATGTGCGATCACTCGCCCCAATCCTCTGGGGGAGGTACAAACTCAACAAGACTCTCGCTAAGGTCACGTCTCTCACGACAGTCTTCCTACTGTCCAACCAATAGCCTAGGGTCTCTAAGTCCTCAACGACCTATATTCCTAGGCTCTGATACCACCTAATCTGTCACGCCCCGGGGTCGAACTGCGACCCGGGCTCGCCAACAGATCCGCCGTCTGTACGGAAACTGCAGCACAGACGAAGCGTCTAACCTGCAGAAGAGATCTAAAGCTATACAAGTATCAGAGCTGTAAGGAAGCTATACAGAAAAGAAGTAGCTGAAACACTAAGTGATACAAGTCCAAGTACACTAGTCCACTAACTCCCCAAAACATAGGTACAAAAACACTATCCGGTACAAAAGTGGAAACCAAAAAGTACATGCGACTCTAACACTGACTCCACAGACTCGGGTAGGAACTAATCGGCCACGCCCTTACCCCGGTCAGAAAACTCCGAACGAACCAAACCAGGAACGGTCGCCTCAGGAACACCTGTCATCACAGTGGGTGTGAGATCTACTGCCACAGGCAGATCTCAGTGGGTACCGACGCAAAACCCACGGTATGCCCACCAAGTCTGCTGGAGACAAAATCAGATAGATAGATAGATAGATAGAATATGAATGCTGAAAATGAATCTACCACTATATGTCTCGATGCAATGCAGGGAACAAGTTCTCAATCTTTCACGCGGGAGGCCTGGAAATTCTGAACGGCTGCCCCCTACAACCCTATCAAACAAGAACAGGCTGTAGGCATAGCCGCCCATACTTTCTGCCCCCGCACTGGAAATGCTAAACTCTCACATGACACTAGTAAGTCATCTCAATTCCATTCATGTATCCACCTGGTAACTCGGCCAGGGTATGTATCATCTGGTAACTCGGCCAGTGATATGTATCCACCTGGTAACTCGGCCAGTGATATGTATCCACCTGGTAACTCGGCCAGTGATATATATCCACCTGGTAACTCGGCCATTGATATGCATCCATCTGGTAACTCGGCCAGTGGTATGTATCCCCCTGGTAACTCAGCCAGTGATATATATCCACCTGGTAACTCGGCCAGTGATATGCATCCATCTGGCAACTCGGCCAGTGATATGTATCCCCCTGGTAACTCGGCCAGTGATATATATATCCACCTGGTAACTCGGCCAGTGATATGTACCCATCTGGCAACTCGGCCAGTGATATGTATCCCCCTGGTAACTCGGCCAGTGATATATACATCCAACTGGTAACTCGGCCAGTGATATGCATCCATCTGGTAACTCGGCCAGTGGTATGTATCCCCCTGGTAACTCAGCCAGTGATATATATCCACCTGGTAACTCGGCCAGTGATACGCATCCATCTGGCAACTCGGCCAGTGATATGTATCCCCCTGGTAACTCGGCCAGTGATATATGTCCAACTGGTAACTCGGCCAGTGATATGCATCCATCTGGTAACTCGGCCAGTGGTATGTATCCCCCTTGTAACTCAGCCAGTGATATATATCCACCTGGTAACTCGGCCAGTGATATATATATCCAACTGGTAACTCGGCCAGTGATATGTATCCAACTGGTAACTCGGCCAGTGATATCAGCACAACGACGCCTCCATCTGGCAACTCGGCCAGTGATATGCATCCATCTGGCAACTCGGCCAGTGATATGTATCCCCCTGGTAACTCGGCCAGTGATATATGTCCAACTGGTAACTCGGCCAGTGATATGCATCCATCTGGTAACTCGGCCAGTGGTATGTATCACCCTTGTAACTCAGCCAGTGATATATATCCACCTGGTAACTCGGCCAGTGATATATATATCCAACTGGTAACTCGGCCAGTGATATATGTCCAACTGGTAACTCGGCCAGTGATATGCATCCATCTGGTAACTCGGCCAGTGGTATGTATCCCCCTTGTAACTCAGCCAGTGATATATATATCCACCTGGTAACTCGGCCAGTGATATATATATATCCAACTGGTAACTCGGCCAGTGATATGTATCCAACTGGTAACTCGGCCAGTGATATCAGCACAACGACGCCTCCGGAGCATGACCCGGGGGAAAAGCGACCCCACCGGGTATCAAACATGTCTCCTATATCTCGACAAGTAGTATAAGCAGGCTAAAGTCTACGATCAACTAGATCGGAACGACTCAAATGCTCAAAGGAGACCCCTCGCACTCGTGTCCAAGTCGGAACAACATCCCTCGACTAAAATCTGATAAACCCGCAAGAAATCCCGAACCCTCTACAAGGCTAGATGTATCAACCACTAAAACACGTTCAGGACCTGTTCTTGCATGAAAGGGCTCTCTCAGTTTATACAAAATGGCCCGGGAGCGTTAACAGTGCCCACTAACAGAAGGGTGCACCAAAACAAGCCCGGTTTCCTCCAAACCTATCACGACTGCCCGAAAAGGGGTCACCATACCTTTGCATAAGGAAGCATTATGAGCATTCTGTGATTTGAAGAAAACCAACCCACCTGGTATAAATCCGCGAAACCGTGCGCCAAACGGAGGTCCCGGCGCAAACCCACAGCTCCACGTGACAAAACACGCAACACCGGTCACGCCGGAAGCCAACACTATGCCACAACTGCGAGATAAGAAGAGGAACCGGGATCAGAAAACCCGCGGTCGAAAACCGCGCTCCCGAAAGGCAAAAGAAACCCATCCGGCGACCAAAACGCCACGCGCGGCACGGAAAACCCAACCGGCGACGAAAACACGCCGCGCGTGTTGCGCGGAAAAACCCATCGCGCACACGCCGCAGCGCGTCGCCGAGTCGCAGCCTGCGCGGCAAAAGCGGCGCAGCTGAACGGTTCCAAAAACCCAGCCGCGCAGCACGAAGGCTGCCCGCGCGGGGCCTGCAGCCCGCGAGGCCCAAGGGACCGCCCGCGCGGGGCCCTGCAGCGCCGCGCGCCCATGGCGCGGCCTGCAGCCCGCGCGGCCCAAGGGGTCGCCCGCGCGGGGCCCTCCAGCACCGCGCGCCCAGGGCGCGGCCTGCAGCCCGTGCGGGGCCCAAGGGGCCGCCCGCGCTGGGCCCTACAGTGCCGCGCGCCTAGGGCGCGGCCTGCAGCCCGCGCGGGGCCCAAGGGGCCGCCCGCGCTGGGCCCTGCAGCGCCGCGCGCCCAGGGCGCGGCCTGCAGCCAGCGCGGGGCCCAACAGCCCCCCCCCCCCCGCGCGGGGCCCAACAGCCCAGGGCCCACCCGCGCGTGGGTCTGCAGTGCCGCGCGCCTAGCGCGCGGCCTGCAGACCGCGCGGGGCCCAGGGGGCCACCCGCGTGGGGGTATGCAGTGCCGCGCGCCTAGCGCGCGGCCTGCAGACCGCGCGATGCCCAGGGGGCCACCCGCGCGGGGGTCTGCAGTGCTGCGCGCCTAGCGCGCGGCCTGCAGACCGCGCGGGGCCCAACAAGCCCCGCGGCACTGCGCTTGCACTGCCGTGCCGCGCGCGTGCCTGCGGCGCTGCGCGCCCTGCGCGCAGCCCGCCGCTCGCGCCCACCGCCCAGGCGATGCTGCCGGCGGCCCGGCACCCTGCTGCACCACAACAGCAGCAGGGCGCTTGCTGCGCGCGGTGCCTATGCGCGCCCGCGCAGCGGCCCGCCTCCCTAGCCGCGCGCCGCACAATTTGCACGCGCGCGGCCCGCTAAGGCCTCGCCACGACCTCGGACAGCAAAACTCTCCACAAGCAGCAAAGAAAGAATAGGAAAAGAGAGGAGAGGAGAGAAGCTAAAACCCCAAACTTGCAATAAAATAATAAAAACAATACCAACCTCGACGAGGCTCGCCGACCTCGTTCGGCTTCACGGCCTCGCTCGGGGAAGAAAAAGCTCAAGAAACCCCTCTTCGAACCCTTCTTCTCTTTTCTTCCTTCCCTCTCCCTCTCCTCTGCTTCACTCCAAGCTACAGGAGCTCCCACCATTTTCCAGAGGAAGGAGGTGAGGTGGAGCCCTTTTAAAAAGGGGAGTTGCTTAATAAAGCAAGGGGATTTATTAAGGGATTAATTAAACTCATCAATCCACCATCCTTAATTAATTCACCACCTCCTCCTCCTCCCTGCCATCACCCCACCTCACAGCACAAACAAAAGCAACACTTAATTAAGCCTACACCTAAATAAATAAATGAATAAAATAATCCAAAGTGCCCACCATAACTCACTTTTTGACTTCGGGCCTTCCGCCGGGGTCCGGAATCTCCCGAACTCCGCTGTAATCTGAAAATACACACGCCCACAGCTTTTTCTCCTCAAAAAGCTCAACCGTGGAGTCGGTGTGCTCAATCCAAAAACCGGCTCCAAAACTGCCCGTTCCAACTCACTTTTTGCCCTCGGGTCCTTCGCGTCAGTCCGGAACCTCCCAAACCTCGCTGTAAACATAAAATACAGCTGTTCCAAGTGTTTCCCAATTTCTCTGCGCACCACGGTGGAGTCGGTGCTTCCCAAACAGTCTTCTTTCGCGTTCCAGGCCCGGAAAATTCCGAAACAAGCTAGGGGCTTCCGCGTTGATCCGAATCAACCCGAACCCATCTGTAAAAACATACGGAACACGCCCAAGGCAATCTCCTCCGCACCACACCATCTTGTAAGGTCGGTGCGTCGTCCAAATCCCGGTATTCTACACCCAAAGAGGGGTCAAGCAAAAAGGGGTTTCGGAAACAAATGTCATCTTTTATATAAATCTCTTCACCCCGCAGAGGGTTCGAGTGATCTGGGTTCCAATGGCTGCCTCTTTCCGAGACGAGAGCTACGGGCAGCTGTGCCTGGAACCTGTTCTTGTTTGATTGGGGCTGTAGGCGTCAGCTTCCCGGAATTCTCGGTCCTAGCGATGTTGGTCAGTTGGGTTCGATGTTGGGCCGATGGGTGTACCGGTCCCGGTGTTGTTAGTCGGTTGGGTTCGTTGTTTTGGGTCGGTGAGTTCTTTCGATCTGTTCGATCGTGGTTTTGTTTACAGCCTGCATGCGCTTCAGTTCTGGTTCTCGATCTCTGCTCGATTCTTTTCCTCAGTGGGGTCGCTCCCCTTGACTGTCGCTCCGGATGCGATGGTATATTGGTTCGTGGTACGCCCTACGTAAATCCTGCCCCATGCGTGGGAGGTGGTTGTAAATGAGCGTATATCAGCCCGTTGGGACGCCTACATAAATCCTGCCCAATGCTTGGGAGGTGGTTGTAGATTAGCACAGGCTTGACTGGCCCTTTTGGGCAGTCATTACGATTGGATTTTTTTGGGCACCTCGAGTTAGAGTGATTGCATATCATCATCTGTTTTACCCGCCCATTGAGCATGATAGATAGAGGCATGGTAGCTGTAAATTTCTTTTCCATCTATTTTATTCTTATTTATAGTATTCCTGTTATCTTATGCCTCTAGTAGACTTAGTGGGCAGATCGTAGGATTGGAGACGGTACCCACTGAGAACTACGTGATGGTGTAGTTCTCACACCCTCTGTTGGTGACAGTTTTGTAGAGATTTTCCTTCCATCCCTGCTTCAGTTGGCTGGACAGACCGTGGTGAGTGAGCCGCGTGATAGATCCCTACCAGTGTTGTCTTTTGGTGAGATGGATGTACCAACCCGGATTGTGGATTCATAGATGATGTATAGGTGGATTTTATTTGTATTCTGTTTTGGTGGACCAGATTGGTGTATTACTATTTTGGGAGATGGATATTGTACCTTTATTTTAGTTGTACAGTGGGCTCAGATTTTTATTACAGCAGTTATTTTCAGCTCTGATATCTGTATAGTTGGTAGTTGTTACCTTTTGCAGGTTGGACTCTTCGCCTATGCGGGGTTTCCCGTATAGGTGGCAGATCTGTTGGCGAGTCCGGGTCGTAGTTTCGACGCCGGGGCATGACAGATTTCACCACGCTTCGCTATTTCGCGGCGAAATAGCTCCCCAAAGATGTAACAATATATAAAGTTCATAAAATATGCTTGCAGTATTTCTGTATATTAAGCCGCAAAGATAGCATATAACATGTACAACTTACCTTCAAAAATTTTGAAATAATGTGTTCACTTGTTCTTCTTGGAGTCTTGAATAGTCCTTATCCTTTCAATCTTAAAATCCATAAGCAAAAGATAATGAAATCTCATAAACATTCATCGCTGTCTGAAATTCCAAACTGTGCACAAGGGCTCCAATGAAGGTGTAAAATATCCCTTCAAAAGGTGGAAAGAAGGGTTGCCACCAATATGAAGTTTCGAGATCTGCCAAGGGGGAAGCTCCTCTCCAAATTTCAGATCAATACTCCACTCCTAGAGCTCATGGGAAGCCGAGGAAGAAATGTCGACGGTGCTGCCAACAGCTGCAGGAAACCTTGAGCTTACCAATGAAGGAAAAAAGATGGAAAAGAAGCTCTGTATTCTATCCAAAACCAGCCAACAATGGTGGGAGAAGGTAGAGGGCTCTTCTCTGGTTGCAAGGAGTCTATAAATAGCCCAAAAGGTCGAAGAAAGACCTCTCTCGGATCCAAAATAAACTCATAGAACCTCAGGACAAAACCCAGGTTTTGGGCACCTGGTTTCACCAGGCATCAGCTCCTAGAAACCACTCGACATGTGGCACCATCCGGGAAGCGCCCGAAAACTCATCACGTCGCTCACTGCGCGCCACGTGTCCCTCGCTGAGGCGGTACGCGCCGAGCGCTCCGCAAGCGCCACGTGTCCCTGCGGTATCACGTCCACTAGGCCGGTCGAATCCAAGCGTGCCATGTGTCTGCCTTGACCCGCGGTCAACGGCCTTGGGCACTGATCATTCGAGTGCCCAAATCTTAGGATTAGACGCCTGAATCCACTAAAAACATAAAAAAGAAAAAAAAAAGTGTTTTTTGATTAGAAAATCGCGCTGAGTTCGTTTCTCGCGTCCGTTTAGCGCGCAAACATACTCGATACTCGAAAAAGGTATCAATACGCCGCTGACCAAGTGGCCAAAATATCAACTAGGATTCAGGTCTCCACACTATTATTTTTTTTATAATATTTTTATTTTTAGCCATTTATTTTGAGATTACTTATTTTAAAAAGTAAATAATGTCAAAAAAGTATGAAAATTAATTTTTAGATATTTTTAATAGTGTAGATCAAGTCTAATGAATCTAATGGTCAATTTTGATGTTTCATCATTGAAAATTACTTAGTAGTATAAAGATCTCCGTGTTATCTATAGTAATCTAGCCTATTTTATATAGAGAGAGAGAAAGAGAGAAAACGTGAGGGGTTAGGTTTCAAATTTCTGCCCAATATGTTAATATTATTTTTAACACCTTTCTCAACGTATGCTAGGCACTACTGGCATGTGGAACAAATTTTATGAAACAACAAAAACATAATGTATTAAATTACGCGATTAGCACGAACTATTGACAAGTTCACGTATTAGACACGACTGACCAATTACCACTAAACCAAACTCCATTTGATACAATTTTAAAGAATTCAAATATTCCAAAATGTTAATAGGCTGAGATATATACTACTACTGATATATTGGCCAAGATTTAAATTTCTATCAAGACTACTATTGTTATTAAGTTTTAAAATAAAAAAAAAAATAAAAAAAGAAAGGGAAAGAAAAGAAAGCAAGAGATAGCAATAGTGATAGGATAAGACAAGGAATTTGTGCATTGCGCACTTAGAAAGTGAGAGAGCACTTTGCTGCAACAAGCAGAACGCACCCACTGAGCCACGCTTGTGCCACCCACCCACTGATCTTTTCTCACTCTCTGTATAAATGCTAGTACATGATGAGATAGAGAGCACATAGAATATTGTAAAGACAAGATATAATTAGAGCAAATAATGAGGGGTTTTGGTTTTCATACAGATTTTCTTAGGGTTTTCATATTATTTTGCTTTCTCTTATTTCTCGGAGAGGTAACCGGAGATGATCAGGAGAGAGAAGTTTATGTAGTGTATATGGGGGGTGTTCCAAATGATACATCTGGGGACAGTTTGAGTGAGAGTCACATTCAACTTCTTGGTTCAGTTTTGAAAAGGTTATAAATCTTAATTCTTTTCCTCATTCAAATTTGTCCTAGCCAAAATAAAATATAGTGAATAAGAAATAATAGTAGTCTACTCTTGTTGCAAAAGAATTATATGATATACAACTAAATCATTAGTATTTCGATGGTAAGACATTCAGATGGATTTGAAGGGGTTATGAGTTTGAGTCTCAAATTGAATATTTCAGTAGGATATTCCTAAAAGACCAAAATCCCAATTCCCAAAAAAAGATGTTTAAATACTGTATGTCATTATTAGTGTTCATTTCTCAAGCAAATTAATATTGGTGGAATGCATCTTTTTATTTTTTCTTTTTTTTTTGAAAATATCAAAATGTAATGTTGGAATATTCCCATGGCATTTCAAAGAATGCAGGTTTTTACCAATGCACTAGACTAACACTTATTAGGGCTGCTTTGGTAGCAGCATCTGGAATTACAAATACTGGTCCAACTATAGTTGGGCCAAATTTTGTTATTTGTTTCGCTATAGTTGCATCTAATTGTTGCACTTGTACCTGCAAGAAATGGCCACACTACTACAGCTCGACTACGGCAGAATCCGCGGCGGGTCCAACCGCAGCAAATGACCCAGATATGAATTACCATGCGTGAAATACCTTAAATTTAATAATTTAATATTATTAATTTATGCAAATTATTAATAATCAATTTAATTATTTGAGACTATATTATAATTAGTTCCATTTGAAAAATATTATATCATAAATTTATCTAGTATTTTATTATAATACAACTATAGGAAAATTAATTATAAATTATTTGTTTAAATTTAATGAACTTTTAAAAAGTCGTGATGATTAATTAATATATGTAATTCATTTCAAAAAAATTTGTATACTGGTAATATAATAGTTTGATTGGCTATTGTACAGTATAGGAGCGTCTTGCCGGATATGACATGATATGGAAATGCATTTTTTTTTTTTTTTTTTTTTTTTTTGATTAAACAGGGTAAAACCCTATTTGCTGGAAATGCATCTTTCAACTATATATATATTTGTATTTAAAGATAGTTATACTTGCAACATCTTCAATTGTGCAGAACTAGACAAGATGAGTTTATATATCTATAGCTGTTGTTGCATTTTCAGTTGCATGCATCTCTAACTACCATGCATGCACAACTTCATCAAACTAAACGGCCCTTTAGTTTGAACCAAATTTACAAAGAAAATTCAACCAAATTGATCAGTTCAATTTACTATTCAATTTATATATAGAGATGAAATTTTCAGTTTGGAATGAGTTGGAGTTCAATTGAATTCCATTTTCCCACTTTCATTTCATTTTACTTTGTTTATTTTTCCAAGTCAGTCCTTAAGCTATACAATAAGAAATATAATATGTTATATTAAGCGAGACCATCCTGTGTTATTTATAAACCGTCACTGATAGCAAACAAGTGCTCAATTTAACAAATTCTGCCTCACCTACTAGAAATTTCACAAATTATTTCGAATCAACTGAAATCTCATTAACTAACTAATGCTTCCAAACAATGAATTTAAGAAAAGAAAAAAACTAGAAATCTATTTTATCTTTTTTGTCAATTTTAAGATTTTACGCTACCAAAGTTAAACCTGTGCCATATATCATTGGAACTTTATGGGTACGTTTGGAATCTGCTTAAGGTAGAATTAGCTAAATCTGGAATAAGTATAAAGTACGGAAGTAGAGCGAAAAAGCGTTTGGGATGGTTCCAGGGATAAGAGATTTTGTGTTTGGTTTAATAATAAGGAATAAGAGGAATAAAGAGGATAAGTTGGGTAAATTATCTTTTTGCCCTTAAGAGTTAATATGTGATAAAAGTTGTTAAAATCTAATTAGTTCGTTTTAATTAATGAATTAATGGTTTAAAAAAATAAAAATAAAATTATAATCATAATTAAATTATATTATTTAAAAATAATATTTAATTTAACATTTTATTTTCTCAAATTAAAATTTAAATTTAAAATATAAAATTTCAACATTTTAATTTTAAGATTTAAAATTTTATAATATTAAATTTAAATAATAAATTTTTAACATAAAATTTTTTTAAAATTTACAAAAATCGTATATTTGCCAAATATTTATAAATTTTTGCCCTCAAGCTTTATTATGTGATAAAAATTTTCTAAAATCGTTTTTCTCGTTTTAATTAATGGATTAATGGTTTAAAAAAATAAAAATAAAATTATAATCATAATTAAATTATATTATTTAAAAATAATATTTAATTTAACATTTTATTTTCTCAAATTAAAATTTAAATTTAAAATATAAAATTTCAACATTTTAATTTTAAGATTTAAAATTTTATAATATTAATTTTAAATAATAAATTTTTAACATAAAATTTTTTAAAAATTTGCAAAAATCGTATATTTGCTAAATATTTGTGAATTTTTACACTCAAGCTTTATTATGTGATAAAAATTTTTTAAAATCGTTTTTCTCGTTTTAATTAATGGATTAAAGCCTTACAAAAAATATAATAAAATCATAATAAAAATTAAATTAAATTTTATGAAAATAATATTTATTTGCAAATGTCATTTGATCTAAATTTATAATTTTTTTAAAAAATTCATCTTATTTTGCTTCCCTATGTAATGGAGAAGAGAGGGAGAAGAGATAGTGGAGAAGAAAGAGAGAGAGAGCAGGAAGCAATCAATGCTCTCGGAAAGTGGGAAGGGGGGGAGGAGAGAGAGAGAGGAGAGAGTTTTGTTATTGGGAAGAGATAAAGTGAGGGAAAGAGGATAAAATAGTAAAAAATAAAATATTAAAATAATTTGGAGAATTTGTTATACCAGCTTATTCTAGTTATACTATGATAAGCAATACCAGATGATTCCAGATGCGTTTGATAAAATAAGAAGGATAAATCCTTATTCCGGATTTCATTCCCATTCCAAACGCACCCTATATAAGAATAATTGATCTAGTGCCTGTTTGTGAGAGAATAGTACCAATTAAAGGTAAATAACCTCTTTAATTTCCGCATATTCTTGTACTGTTACAACGTATTAGGGGGCTGAATATTGACAAGATAATAATCCGAAGCTACAAAAATGGATTCTCGGGGTTCGCCGCAAGATTGACCAAGGACGAGGCCCTGGCCCTCAGGAGAAAGGCCAGCGTCGTGTCGGTGTTTGCCGATCCGATTTACAAACCTCACACTACACGGTCATGGGATTTTTTGCAGCAGACGGCAGTGTTGGTCGACTCGAGTCTAAATTCAGACAGCACACCCTCATCGTCCCCTGTATACGACACCATCATCGGTCTTCTTGACACAGGTAGGTTATGTATTATTTTGAGCCATTTTGTTGTACTTTCTATTTCTTAATTTTTATATATTTTTTATTCTAAAATGCAACCGTGTGACAAAAGATTCGATTTCGTAAGTGGATCATAGCAGTAAGATCACTCTGCCGTTCGTTTACAATGCATTGTTGCTCTTAATGAAAATGCATATTACCATTGGTTTAAAATACAGAATCTTTACGGTCCAAAAATATTATAGTTCACGAGTTATTGGTTCAATTAAGAGTTCAACCACTCAATTAAGTGACTTCAGTATAACATTATAAACACTAAATTATTAACATATATATACACACTAAATATAATATTTTATATTATTATAAATATTATATTGATATATAATTAAAAATATATCCAAAGTATTAATTATTTAAAAATAATACACATTTTTTTTAATTATTAAAATATAAAATAAATCGATCTGATTTATTAGTTCATTAGTTGAACCACTGGTTTAAACAGAGTTAAAACGAATTTTAAATCAGTCTAATTTTATGAATTGAACTAAGCCAATTTAGGCACTGAATCATAGATCAAACGGTTGCTCGGATCGATCGACTCGAGTTTTAAATCGCTGCATATTACTTTTCTCTGGGTCTCGTTAACCAGGCATATGGCCGGAATCGGAGAGCTTTAATGATGAAGGGATTGGACCAATTCCTAGCCGATGGAAGGGAGTATGCATGGAAGGCAGTGACTTCAACGCATCCAACTGCAACAGGTATATATATATATATATATATATATATATATATATATAAGATAGTATGGAGCTTCGGTATTATAGTCTTATTTTTGATGTTCGGGTATTCAAATCAGCGGTTTACATCGTTAAATATGATCTAGAGTTTATGAAGTTCTTAGAAATAATTTTAATTTTTTTCTTCATAGTCTACTTACTAAATAAATCATATCAAAATAAACGGTAAAAATTAAATAATTTTTAAAATTTGAAATAGGACTTTTGAATTCAAAATCAAAAATGTTTATATTGAATTAAATAGTTTTAAGTATTTTTTATCAATACGAGCCGAGCTATATATATATATATATATATATATATATATATATATATATATATATATATATATATATATATATATATATATATATATATATATATATATATAGCGTAGCGCTACTATACTCTTATGAGTATAAACCTTTTTGTATTCATAACTTTTTCACCCTTGG
The DNA here is from genome assembly GCA_029204045.2 of Tillandsia leiboldiana. Taxonomy (NCBI): domain Eukaryota; kingdom Viridiplantae; phylum Streptophyta; class Magnoliopsida; order Poales; family Bromeliaceae; genus Tillandsia; species Tillandsia leiboldiana. The sequence continues at coordinate 7,657,207 of CM055069.1, read as the reverse complement.
ATGAAGGAATGTGCGGTTAGGATGATAGTGGTCTCTCTAGGATTTACTAGGTTGTTGGGAAAATAGTAAAAATCTTAAGAACTTTTATAATCCTAACCGCACATTCCTTCATCCAAGGGATGAAAACTTATGAGTACAAACAAATTTTACTCGTAAGAGTAAGTAGCCGGACCCTATATATATATATATATATATATATATATATATATATATATATATATATATATATATATATATATATATATATATATATATATATATATATATATATATATATATATATATATGGATAATTGCCTGTGTACCCCTGAAATATGAAGAAATATCTGATTTACCCTTCTTAATTTTTTCTTTCCAATATACCCTTCATACGTTCCACCGTTATTAAAAATACCCCTACCGTTTCCCTTTGTTAAGTTAACTAGGGTTAAACTAGAATTAAATAATAATCGGAGTTAAAAACTATCAGATATACCTATTTTGTCCGGATTTAGGGTTTAGGATTTAGGGTTTAGGATTTTTTAGGGTTTTAGGGTTTAGGGTTTAGGGTTTTAGGGTTTAGGGTTTAGGGTTTTTGTCACGCCCCGGGGCAATACTGCGCCCCGGCTCGCCAACAGATCCGCCGCCCATACGGGAAGCCCCGTATAGGCGTAGCGACTAACCTGCAAAGAAACATCTACACTAGCATATATCAGAGCTGAAAGAGAAAAGCTGGAATAAAATACATAAAATAAACTACAACTCACAAATATACATACCAATTTCACCAGAATACAAGAGTCTCTCAGAAAAGCAGGAAAGAAAGGTACAACTCAAAACCTCACTACAACAGTCACTCGACATAACACATACCAAAATGGTACTGGGGTACATCTACTCACACACTGAAGATGACAGGAGGGGATCTATCGCGCGACTCCCTTACCTCGGTCAGAAGGAGCAGGATCAGCAACAAGAGCAGCAGGAACCGGAGCAGAAGTCCCTGGGGAGAAGACACCACGACGGGTGTGAGAACTACATCCCACAGTAGTTCTCAGTGGGTGCCGCCAACAAGCCCGACGGTCTGCCCACTAAGTCTACCAGAGGCAAAAAGTAACATATGCAGTGCTATAAAGAAAGCTGGGAAAAGTAACTCTACAGCTACTATGCCTCTATCTAGATGCTCAACAGTGGAACAGAAAGAACATAATGCCACAACTAACTCTCCTCCCTGATCACCCAATCAAAACTGACTGCCACATCGGGTCCAGTCAAACCTGCGCCAACCTACTGCCGTTACGTCCCGGAGGAGCGGACTTACGTAGGGCGTCCGTGGCTGCCAACAAAAGCACAGCCAGAGGGACCAATGCAACAACAAGTCGCTAAAGAACATCTCAAACTCACGCCGGTACAACAACCCGGTCTCGCCTACTCCGGAGTGGCACTCGAGGGGAGCGACCCGCTCGAGTCAAAGTAACCCATAAGTATCACTGTAAACTATCTCTGTAAAGCTCAAATGTGGCTCATGCAGGCTATGATCCAATCCTCGATCAATAAGATCGACTACCAAACAAATCACTGACTCACTCACTGGCTGGAATCTACACAGCTGAAACTCACTGTCTCTCTGACAGTTTCCAAGAACCCAGATCTACCATCACTATCACTCTCCCAAAAAAATCAAATCTACAGACTGCTATCAACTCCACTCGGTCCCCAGACACGAGTGCAAATGCATCCCACAACCAACCGACCTCTCGGCCCACAACTCGGGCGAGGAAAAGCTAAGTCCAAGGTGAAATAAAGTATCGTGATGTGGAATGTCTAGAGCAATAAAAACCTAGCCCATGTTGGAGTTTTCTACAGACTGGCTGAACATGATACATATGACAGGGGTGCTAGGTCAAGTTCCAAGATTTCACTACTTAACATAAAGTAGGGATCAAAAGATTCATCAACTGATATATGAGATACAACATACAGTTTTACACATGCTAATACTCCAATTTCTAACATGCATGATCCTACACACATAGAATTAGTACACAGTCCAGCGTTCTTGGAAGCAAGGTCACCCACCTGAAAGTGCTAACTGCCCGGAATCGTACAGCTGAGAAAGCCCAAAACAGTCAAATCACAGATCCGACCAAGCCAACAACACGGTAGAAGTGCTCACAACCTCCTGGGTACAAACATACACCAAAATTACACTTTAATCCACACAAATTCCAAAATCCCAAAATCTGTGGTGAACAGTCCCATTCACACGAAATTTTCACCAGAAAAACTTCCTCCAAAAATTCCAATAAAAATATGACGGCGATCCGCGTGAAGAGTAGATGTCGATAGAGTCCTGAAACGTTGAATTCCGATGTCCGGATGAGGAGATAAAAATCCGACAAGTAGGTGCTGTCCAAATCAACCAACAGTCGCAAAGGGGGTTAAAAATGTACCCAGAACCCCAAGAAAAGCTCGGATCCAGAAAAAGTGTCCAACACGTAAAATGTAGATTTACCTCTTACGAAACCGTCACCGTAGAAATCGTCCAAAAATAACGTCGGGGTAGCCCGGTAGACCTCCCAGACTAAACTGCGACGAAAATGGGCCTCCAACAGTAGATCGTCGCTCCGCACCCCGATGTAGAAGTCGCCGTCGTCGCGGCCTCCAAAAATTCTGAACCTTTGCCAAAAGATGCACAAGAGGGAGAGGAAGAGAATTGGTGAAGGGCTCAATGGCTAAAACTCTCGGGAAAAGCCTCAAAAACGAGCCCCAAGGGGCCTATTTATAGGCCTCACCCGAAAACAGCCCAAAAAGACAAGTCAATGGGCTTTCGGGCCCAACTTTCGGGCGCCCGGTACTTTTGGGCGGCTACAGTGTTGGGCCGGCCCAACACTGTTCACGCCCGAATCCACCAGGTGCTGCCACGTGGCCCGCCGAACAGCAAACAGCTGTTCGGGCCACCCCCGAGCTGCCACGTGGCCCGCCCCCGCACAGTGAGGCGGTGGGCGCCCGCCAACCAGCGGGCGACGCGTGTCCACCCGGTTGACCCGCTGACCGGTCGGCGGCCGCGCCGGGCGCGCGGCATGGCCCCGTCGTGGGCACGCGCCCCGAGGTACCGGCCCCGACTCCGTGCACCGCGCACGGTGCGCCCGCGAACCAGAGGGTGACACGTGTCCCCTACACCCGGTCCACGCATTCCACTTCGGAATTCCGTGGACCGCGCCGCGTGCACCGACCAACCGGAGGCTGCCACGTGCCCCCGCCTTGGTCCATGCACCGCCGCGCTCACCCGGTAGACCGCGCGCCTTGCGCCCGCCAATCAGGCGGTGCCACGTGTCCATGCGCCGGGTCTGTGCACCCCGCCGCGCAGCTCTGTGGACCGCGCATCCTGAACCGGCCAATGACAGGCCGCCACGTGGCATCCCGGCGGTCTACGGCCCCTCCCATGCACCATTTTCCACTAAAAACTTCCGGGAGTCCGTTTTTGGGCATCCGGACTCAGAAATAAACAAGCAAATAGCCGTTTTCAAGCGTTTTTCCGTGCTGAATCCATTTCCGACCTCTGTTGGGCCTAATTCTTTTCCGAAATTTCGGCAAACTCAGCCGAAGGCCTACACAGCTAATAATAACACACAGGGTCCATCTGTGGCATCCCATTGACGCACCATGGGCCAGATACACCAACGCTAGGTGCTCTAACAGTGGATTCATCGGAAGAACGCTGCATGGGAATTAGGGCCACTACATCCTCCCCCACTAAAAGGAAGTTTCGTCCCCAAAACGAAGTAAGGTAGAACAGGCGTACCTCAACCAGTGGTCTCGAACAGAAAAGGGTATGCAGATCTCATCTCTGTCTCTAGCTCCCAAGTAGCCTCTCGCTCATCGTGATTGCTCCATAAGATCTTCACATACGGAATGGTCCGGTTGCGCAATTCCCTCACCTCACGAGCAAGAATCCGCAACGGCCGCTCCTCGTAAACCAGGTCCTCACCGATCTCCAAGGGAGTGAAGTCAACCACATGCGACGGATCAAAGACATATCTCCTCAGGGCTGAGACATGAAAAACATCGTGTACACCGGCCAAACGTGGAGGAAGAGCAACTCGATAAGCCACAGGGCCTACCCTCTCAAGTACCTCAAAGGGTCCAACAAAACGGGGACTAAGCTTCCCACGCACTCCAAATCTCCGGACCCCTTTCGAAGGCGAGACCTTTAAGAATACATGGTCACCAATCTGAAACTCTAGGTCTCGCCGTCGAGTATCTGCATAACTCCTCTGACGACTCTGGGCTACCTCAAGGTGTCGACGAACAACTCTGACTTTCTCCTCAGCCTCCAAAAGAAGATCTGGTCCCAAAGTCCTCCTCTCACCCACATCACTCAAATACAAGGGTGACCGACACTTGCGTCCATACAACGCCTCAAACGGAGCCATCTGAATGCTCGCCTGATAGCTGTTGTTGTACGCAAACTCAACCAAAGATAAGTGTCGGTACCACCCCCCTCCAAAATCCATAACGCACGCTCTCAGCATATCCTCAAGGGTCTGTATAGTGCGCTCAGACTGGCCATCAGTCTGTGGGTGGAATGCAGTGCTGAATCTGAGCTGGGTCTCCAAAGCTGACTGTAAACTCCCCCAGAATCGTGACACAAACCTCGGATCCCGATCTGAAACAATCGACGCAGGTATCCCGTGTAGCCTCACTATCTCGTCCAAATACAACTGTGCCAGACGCTCCAATGACCAAGTCATCTGAACCGGCAAGAAATGTGCAGACTTGGTGAGTCTATCAACAATAACCCAAATCGCGTCGGCTCCACTCTGCGCTCTCGGTAGCCCTGTAACAAAGTCCATGGTGATGTGGTCCCATTTCCACTCGGGAATTGGAAGACTTTGTAACTTGCCAGCAGGAACCCGGTGCTCTGCTTTCACTTGCTGGCAAGTTAAACAGTGAGCCACAAATCTTCCAATGTCCCGCTTCATTCCGGACCACCAAAAATGTGCCTTGAGGTCCTTATACATCTTAGTACCACCAGGATGAATAGTATAAGGTGTATAATGGGCTTCTCCCAAAATCTAGTCTCTGATCTCTGAATCCGAAGGCACACACACTCGGTCCCTGTACCGCAGTACTCCCGAGCTATCCACTGTGAAATCCCCTATAAGATCTGCCAGAATCTGTGATCTAATCCTCTCCAAGTGGGGGTCCTCACTCTGCGTCTCCCTAATCCTGTCCAACAGAGTGGGCTGCAAGACCATAGACATCAGTCTAGCAGAGACCCCAAGGGATACAACCTCAATCTGGAGTCGCCTCAACTGCTCAATCAACGGGGCCTGCTGCGTGACCAACATGCTCAAGCTCTGCACTGACCTCCGACTCAAAGCATCTGCTACCACATTGGCCTTGCCGGGATGATAGAGGATACTCACATCGTAATCCTTCAGTAACTCCAACCACCGGCGTTGCCTCAGGTTCAGCTCCTTTTGAGTAAACAGATACTTTAAGCTCTTATGATCCGTGTAGATCTCACAATGCTCACCGTAGAGGTAATGCCGCCACAGCTTCAATGCGAACACCACAGCTGCCAGCTCTAAATCATGAGTGGGGTAATTCTTCTCATAATCCTTTAATTGCCGTGAAGCATAAGCAATTACCCTTCCATGCTGCATCAAGACACAACCCAAACCGCTGTGCGAGGCGTCACTGTAAATCACGTAGCCATCACCCATCACTGGCAGTGTAAGAACAGGTGCTGAAATCAGTCTCCTCTTCAGCTCCTCAAAACTCCGCTGACACTGCTCAGTCCAAATGAACCTCATCCCCTTCCTAGTCAAACAGGTCAGGGGAGTAGAGAGCTTCGCAAAGCCCTCTACAAACCGACGGTAGTAGCCTGCCAAGCCCAGAAAGCTCCGGACCTCCGTCACCGTCGTCGGTCTCGGCCAATCCCGAACTGTATCGATCTTCGTCGGGTCAACTGCCACCCCTGCGGTTGATACCAAGTGGCCCAAAAATGCAACCTCCCGAAGCCAAAACTCGCACTTCTTAAGCTTGGCATACAGCTTCTTCTCACGTAGAAGCTGCAGCACTATCCTCAAGTGCTCCTCATGATCCACATCGCTCCGGGAGTAGATCAAGATGTCATCAATGAACACAACCACAAACAAGTCTAAGTACGGCTGAAATACCCGGTTCATCAAATCCATGAACGCAGCTGGGGCATTAGTCAAACCAAACGGCATAACCGTAAACTCATAATGCCCATACCGGGATCGAAAAGCCGTCTTAGGGATGTCCTCGGCCCTCACCCTCAACTGGTGGTAACCTGACTGAAGATCAATCTTCGAAAACACTGTGGCTCCCTGCAACTGATCAAATAAATCATCTATCCGTGGAAGAGGGTACTTGTTCCGGATGGTCACTTTATTCAACTCCCGATAATCCACACACAAGCGAAGCGACCCATCCTTCTTCTTCACAAATAAAACTGGCGCTCCCCACGGAGAAACACTAGGCCTGACAAAGCCCCTATCCATAAGATCCTGAAGCTGGGCCTTCAACTCCCTCAACTCGGCAGGTGCCATCCTATAAGGCGCCTTCGAGATTGGTGCGGTTCCCGGTACCACATCAATCACAAACTCCACCTCCCTCTTCGGCGGCATAGTCGTCAACTCAGGGGGAAACACATCTGGGAACTCGCAGACAACAGGAATATCCTCGAGTCCCAGTGCCGCCGTAGGCACCTCCACAATCGTCGCTAAGAAAGCGGTGCAGCCCCTACTAATCATCCGCCTAGCCCTCGCCGAAGAAACAGTCATCGCAAAGAAGGTGCTCTGGCAGCCTCTGAAGACGAACTCCTCCTGTCCAGGCTCGCGAAGGGTCACCGTCCTCTCTCTGCAGTCTATAACAGCATAGTACCTCGACAACCAATCCATACCTAGCACGACGTCGAAATCCTGGAGCTGCCGCAAGACAAGCAAGTCTGCCGGCAAAATCCAGGATCCCAACTGCACAGGGCAATCCCTACAATACTCCTCGACATGCAAGACATGATCTGGTATCTGAACCTCTAATGCATGCGATAAAGAAACTACCTCTATACCATGAAGGGATGCAAATGCTCTACTGATAAAAGAATGCGATGCACCGGTATCAAAGAGAGTACGAGTACGAACTGCAGAAATCAAAATAATACCTGCGACGACATGCTCTGCTGCTGTAGCATCCTCTACCTGAGCGGCATAAACTCGACCGCTCGGCGCCGGGGGATGTCGCGCTCTGGCTGTCGCGAGGACGAGGAAGCAAAGTCTGGCCTACCGGAGGCCGCCGAAGGTCCTGCTGACTGGCGAGGAATGAAGGATGCAGAAGCTGATGAAGGAGCTGGGTAACCTGCCCTGGGGCACGCCCTCGCGAAGTGACCGGTCTGCCCGCAACGGAAGCAGCGGCCCTGACTCTGCGGGCACTGGGCCGGTGGGTGCGGTCCTCCACAAATGACACAACGATCAGGGCGCGGCTGCCGCGAAGTCTGCTGCTGCTGTGAAGACTGCTGCTGTCGAGGTGGTCGACGCTGCTGCTGCTGCTGGAACTGACGAGATCCCCCAGATCTCTGCCGCCCCTGATACCCCCGTCCCTGAGAGTGGAAACGGGGTGGTCTCGGGGGTCCCTGTCTACTCGACTGCCCCTCCTCAAACTGCGCCGGGCGCTTTGCCCCAGGAGTCACTACGGGGGCTGGAGCCACCTCTGCCATCACGACCTCACCACTCTCCACATACAGTGCCTGCTCCATCGAGGCCTCCAAAGTCTGTAATCTGCGGGAGCGGACCAACTGATAAATGTCCCGACGCAACCCTCTCTCGAACATATAGATCCGGTGGGTCTCATCTCTGGCCACGTGGGGCATACAAGCCAACAGCCGATTGAAATCGGCTATGTACACGTGTACGGGCCTATCTCCCTGGCAGAGACTCCTCAACTGCTCCTCCAAACTCTGCCGAACACTCTCGGGAAAGAAGGCCCCAAGAAGCATACCACGAAACTCTGCCCAAGAGATAAACTGGGTCCCAGGCGGACCTGCGGGTCGCACACGCCGCCACCATGCCTCGGCGTTGCTCTCCAGAAAATGAGTAGCCAACAGAACTCGAAACCTCTCATCAATAAAAAGGCTCTCGAAATGGCGCTCCATAGCCGTAACCCAAGACTCAGCCGCCCACGGCTCAGCACTCATACCCGAAAAGCGGGGTGGATCAAACTTGCGAAACCTCAACAAAAGACCCACCAAAACCTGCTGCTCTGCCAAAGTCAAAGATCCCGTCGTCCCAGACGGTAGCCTACTGGAAACTGGCTCAGCCGGAACTGCTGGTGCAGGCTGCACAACCTAGGGTGCCACAACAGGGGAAGAAAGCACCGGTGAACTCTCAGGGGGTACTACCGCCGGCTGCGCCCTCTGCTCCAACAAGAGCGTCAACCGACTCACAGCCTCCTCCTGGCGTCAAGACGCCTCAGCCAACTGTGCCATCTGGGCACGGAGCTCCAAAACCTCGCTCTGCTGTCCCTGCCCCGAGTCCTCCTGCTCGGGCTCAGAGGACGAAGGCTGCGAACGCGTCACCATCGAGCGTCGAGGAGGCATCCCCACCTGAGGGACAAGGCAAACAATCAGAACCCAAATCATCTCTCGACCCAATCTAGCGAAAGTCAGAAGGCATGTCCCCCTTCCCGAAGTACTATGTTGTCTGCAGCCAACATAGTTGCCACCGAAGGAAGACATGTCAATCGCTCACCCCGAACCACTCGGGAGAGTTAGAAATCCAATCAGGACTCTCGCTAAAATCACGGCTCTCACGCGAGTCATCCTAGGGTCCAACCACAAGCCTAGGGTTCCTAAGTCCTCCAAGACCTACATCCTAGGCTCTGATACCACTCTAATCTGTCACGCCCCGGGGCAATACTGCGCCCCGGCTCGCCAACAGATCCGCCGCCCATACGGGAAGCCCCGTATAGGCGTAGCGACTAACCTGCAAAGAAACATCTACACTAGCAGATATCAGAGCTGAAAGAGAAAAGCTGGAATAAAATACATAAAATAAACTACAACTCATAAATATACAGACCAATCTCACCAGAATACAAGAGTCTCTCAGAAAAGCAGGAAAGAAAGGTACAACTCAAAACCTCACTACAACAGTCACTCGACATAACACACACCAAAATGGTACTGGGGTACATCTACTCACACACTGAAGATGACAGGAGGGGATCTATCGCGCGACTCCCTTACCTCGGTCAGAAGGAGCAGGATCAGCAACAAGAGCAGCAAGAACCGGAGCAGAAGTCCCTGGGGAGAAGACACCACGACGGGTGTGAGAACTACATCCCACAGTAGTTCTCAGTGGGTGCCGCCAACAAGCCCGACGGTCTGCCCACTAAGTCTACCAGAGGCAAAAAGTAACATATGCAGTGCTATAAGGAAAGCTGGGAAAAGTAACTCTACAGCTACTATGCCTCTATCTAGATGCTCAATAGTGGAACAGAAAGAACATAATGCCACAACTAACTCTCCTCCCTGATCACCCAATCAAAACTGACTGCCACATCGGGTCCAGTCAAACCTGCGCCAACCTAATGGGTACAAACATACACCAAAATTACACTTTAATCCACACAAATTCCAAAATCCCAAAATCTGTGGTGAACAGTCCCATTCACACGAAATTTTCACCTGAAAAACTTCCTCCAAAAATTCCAATAAAAATATGACGGCGATCCTCGCGAAGAGTAGATGTCGATAGAGTCATGAAACGTCTAATTCCGATGTCCAGATGAGGAGATAAAAATACGAGAAGTAGGTGCTGTCCAAATCAACCAACAGTCGCAAAGGGGGTTAAAAATGTACCCAGAACCCCAAGAAAAGCTCGGATCCAGAAAAAGTGTCCAACACGGAAAATGTAGATTTACCTCTTACGAAACAGTCACCACAGAAATCGTCCAAAAATAACGTCGGGGTAGCCCGGTAGACCTCCCAGACTAAACTACGACGAAAATGGGACTCCAACAGTAGATCGTCGCTCCGCACCCCGATGTAGAAGTCACCGTCGTCGCGGCCTCCAAAAATTCTGAACCTTTGCCAAAAGATGCACAAGAGGGAGAGGAAGAGAATTGGTGAAGGGCTCAATGGCTAAAACTCTCGGGAAAAGCCTCAAAAACGAGCCCCAAGGGGCCTATTTATAGGCCTCACCCGAAAACAGCCCAAAAAGACAAGTCAATGGCCTTTCGGGCCCAACTTTCGGGCGCCCGGTACTTTCGGGCGGCTACAGTGTTGGGCCGGCCCAACACTGTTCACGCCCGAATCCACCAGGT
>CM055069.1:7606875-7641875 GCA_029204045.2 Tillandsia leiboldiana | reverse complement strand
GGCGGCAGTGACACGTGGCGTCGTGTGATTGGCCGACAGATTCCAGAAGACCCGGCGTGTGGACCGGGCGCGTGCGCCGCGTGAACCACGTGGGAACACGTGGCACTATTCCATTGGCAGGCGCACGCCACCCACGTGCGCGAGGCGTGCGGAACACGGGGCGGCGGGACAGGTTGCGTGATCCGGTGGATTCGGGCGGGACACGTGGCGTGATCTGGTTGATTCGGGCGGCTACAGTACTTTTCGAGCGCCCGGTTTTTGGACCCGAATCCGACAGCCCATTAAGTGGACTTTTGGCTATAAATAGGCCGTTGAGAGCTTCATTTCTGGACTTTCTGAGATCCTTTTTGAGTGCCATTTTTGACAGCGAGTTTCTACTTCGAGTCTTCTACACTTTTTGTGGTTTTGGAGAAACTTAGGAGACCGTTTCTTATTTTTCCTCCCCGATCTCGCGAGCTTCGACGCTGTTTCGATATCAATCGTTTTCATCAACTCTTTATCCGCGGACTCCCCCTAGCTGAGTTCTTGAAATTTTTCGTCGATTTTTTTGGTGACGTTTCAACAACAGGTAGATATTCGATTTTGATATTCATCGTTTTGCTCTGTTTTGAGTTTTTATTGGAGTGCGTGCAGCATCTTTAGACCCCCTTTTTGCTGTTGCATGTTCTTGACAGCGGAGGAGTAATCCTACAATTTCTCGGCCTACGAGAGGTGAAATTTGGTGTTTAAGGACTCGATTTCTATCTACACTTCGCGAGGAGCGCATCTGTATTTTTCTTGGAATTTTTGGAGGGCATCTCGTAAGTGGTAATTTCCTGTTTTGTGGACAGATGTGCGATAAAATTACTATTTTGAGTGATTTGAGCTTACCACGATGTTCGGCTCATATCTCAGCGACCGGGTGGAATTTTCAGTCGATTTTTGGTGTGTTGGAATCGTGAGAACCTGAGGATTGCACCCGTTAAATTTCAGCTCTTTTGGACTCAGGATTAATGTGCGCATCCAGGTGGGTTGGAATTCTTCCAAACTTTATGGAATGCCTTCTAATTCTGTTGAAAGCATGTTAGCATGCCTAGTTTAGATATTTGTATAGCTGGTAAAATTTGATAGATGTCTAGATTATCTTTGAATGATAGACCTGAACCCCATTTATCATCAGTATGATCTTGAGACTGTTTGACACTAGATTGCATGATTAGTTGAATTCCGAACTGCATCTGAACTGTTTTAAAATCATTGAACCCGTTTTAATATAAAAAGTGGCTTCAAAAGCAGTTTTATACATTGTGATCACCCAGAGGGGATGGATAGGTTCAGGATGCATGTACTCTCCCGCCTGGAGGCCGAGGGGATTTTTATTGACTCAGTGGATGGGTTTCCTAGTGTCTTGGGGGTTTGTGTGCACTATCAGATTGAGTCGTGGAGGGTTCTCCAACCTGTTTATGGGTTAGTTGGCATTCGAGTTTCCAATCTGTTCGATCGTAGATTATAGCCTGCAGATGCCGCTTATTGAGCCAGATGAGACACGCTTATTCCTCGGTGGGGTCGCTCCCCTCGAGAGCCGCTCCGGATGCGATGATGATGATGCGCCCGATGAGGCTGCTTTGCGTGATATTATGATAGTCCGATTGGACACCGTAGTTGATACACTAGGGGCCCCCTAGTTGATACACTAGGGGGCGCAGGCTTGACTGGACCAGATTTGGCAGTCATTGAGATTTGGGTTGATGTGAGCACCTCATGAGCGAGTGGATGCATTGCATGTGTTTAGTTTAGTTTTTTCTTTGAGCATGAAACTAGAGGCATATTAGCAGTAGTTCCATTTCAGCTTTCATTTTATCTATCTGTATACCTATTGTCTTGCCTCCAGTAGACTTAGTGGGCATACCGTGGATATTGGTGATGGTACCCACCGGGAACTACCTTCTGCAGTAGTTCTCACACCCGCTGTGGTGACAGGTTTTCCTGAGGTAGTTGTTCCGGCACCGGTTCGGGCAGAGGCAGCAGATCGAGGTAATGACGTGGCCGAGTAGCTCCTTACCAGTTTTATTTTGAGAGTCAGAGGTAGATGTACCATGTCTGAGAGATTTATTTTTGTACTGAACAGTCTAGAGGTTTGATGTATCATGTATTATGTATTAGTCTGGGAGATGACTATGTATTTTGGATGTGTTACTTCAACTGTTCAGTGTTGGGATTCTGTAGCTACTTATTTTATTTTTACAGCTCTGATACATGTTTAGCTATAGATCTGATTTGCAGGTTAGACGCTTCGTCTGTGCGGAGATTTCCGTACAGATGGCAGATCTGTTGGCGAACCCGGGGCGCAGTTCCGACCCCGGGGCGTGACAGATTAGAGTGGTATCAGAGCCTAGGTTGTAGGTCATTGAGGACTTAGAAACCCTAGGCTTGTGGTTGGACAGTAGGATGACTATTGTGAGAGACGTGACTTTAGCGAGAGTCCTGATTGGGTCATGGCTCCCCCAAAGGATTGGGGTGAGAGATCTTTCATGTTATTTCTCTAATGTGGTTATGTTGGCTGCTGACAACATAATGCTTTAGAATGGGTAACATGTTTTAGACTTTCGCTTGATTGGGTCGAGTGGTTGTTTTGTCCTAATGTTTGTTACTGTGCAGCGGACTACGATACCTCTGAAACGTCGTGTGGCGATGAGGGCACATCCTGCTTCAGATGAGGAGCAGCGAAAGGTTAAGAAGACAGAGTATGGTGAGGTCCGGGAGTTGCGGGCCCAGGTAGTCCAGATGTCAGAGGCGATGAGACGCCAGGAGGAGGCGACCAGGCGCCAGGAAGAGAATATGGAGCGCATGATGCGCATGCTGGAGCGGAGAGCATCCCCTGCAGCACCGCCAGTTCTACTCTATGTAGCACGGGATGAGGCCCAGCGGGTTGATCTCTTTAAGAGAGGACTGCATCGGGACATTTATCAGTTTGTTCACTCCCAGCGATCGCTGACTCTGGATGCAGCGATTGAGCATGCTCGGTGGATTGATCGAAAGGCGGTAGTTATGAGCGAGAGAGATGGAGTGCCAGGGACCAGCTCCGGAGGGAAGCATCCAGCACCGCCTGATTTGGGACAGCCTAGCAGATCGAGACCTCCGAGGCCACCACGATTTCAGTTCCAGGGTCGTGGGTCTCAGAGGAGACAAGATCAGGAGGTTTCGACCGCTGAGACAGCAGCAACAGCCACAGCAGCAGAGGCGTCCTGACGGATGTGTCATTTGCGGTGGACCCTATGCACCCCCGCAGTGCGACCAGAGGCAGGGCCGGTGTTTTCGATGCGGCCAGGCGGGGCACTACTCATCGACTTGCCCGAGAGCTGGGCCGGCAGCACCTACATCAGCATTGACACCTCCTTCGCCTTTGCAGGTAGCAAGAGCTTCGCGGAGCTTTGGCCAGGCTGATCGGGCCACCTCTTCACGACAGCCGGACATGCGACCACCTCCGAGCGGGCGAGTATATGCTGCTCAGGTAGAAGACTCCTTGGCGGCTGATCAGGTGGTGGCAGGTATTATCCTTATCTCCTCCACTCGTGCTAGAGCATTATTTGATACTGGAGCATCTCACTCATTCATCAGTAGAGAATTTGCATCGTTGCATGGGCTAGAAATAGGACCGTTAGCTTGTGCACGTGAGGTTCAGATTCCCGATCACGTGTTACACATAGATGAGTGTTGTCGGTCCTGCCCAGTGCAGTTAGGACCCTGGATTTTATCTATTGATTTGTTGGTCCTACGCCAGCTCCGGGATTTTGATGTAGTGTTGGGTATAGATTGGTTATCCCGATATTATGCTACCTTGATTGTAGAGAGAGGACGGTGACCCTCCGAGAGCCCGGACAGGAGGAGTTCACCTACCGAGGCTGCCAGAGCACGCTGTTCACAGCGACCGTTTCCTCAGCGAGAGCTAGATGGATGATGAGTAGAGGTTGCACCGCTTTCCTGGCAACTATTGTTGAGGTGCCTACGGCGGCACCGGGACTCGAGGAAATCCCTATTGTCTGAGAGTTTCCGGATGTGTTTCCTCTTGAGCTGACGACTTTGCCGCCGGAGAGGGAGATAGAGTTTGTGATCGACGTGGTTCCAGGAACCACGCCAGTCTGGAAGGCACCTTATCGGATGGCACCTGCCGAGTTGAGAGAGTTGAAGGCACAACTGCAGGATCTGATTGATAAAGGTTTCATTAAACCTAGTGTGTCTCCGTGGGGAGCGCCAATTTTGTTCGTGAAAAAGAAGGATGGATCCCTTAGACTGTGTGTGGATTACAGAGAACTGAACAAAGTGACCATCCGGAACAAGTATCCTTTACCACGGATAGACGATTTGTTTGACCAGTTGCAAGGAGCTCTGGTGTTTTCGAAGATCGATCTCCAGTCCGGTTACCACCAGTTGAGGGTGAGGGCCGAAGACATACCCAAGACGGCCTTTAGATCTCAGTACGGGCATTATGAGTTCACGGTGAAGCCATTTGGATTGACTAATGCCCCAGCCGCATTCATGGATTTGATGAACCGGATATTTCAACCGTACTTGGACCGGTTTGTCGTGGTGTTTATTGATGATATTTTGATTTACTCCCAAAGCAATGAGGAGCATGAGGAGAACTTGAAGATAGTGTTGCAGCTTCTGAGAGAGAAGAAGTTGTATGCCAAACTTAAGAAGTGCGAATTCTGGCTTCGGGAAGTTGCATTTTTAGGCCATGTGGTTTCAGCCGCTGGAGTGGCAGTGGACCCGACGAAGATTGATGTTGTTCGAGATTGGCCTAGACCGACGACGGTTACTGAGGTCCGGAGTTTCTTGAGCTTAGCAGGATATTACCGTCGGTTTGTTGAGGGCTTTGCGAAGCTCTCTACTCCACTTACCCGATTGACTAGGAAGGGAATCAGATTTACTTGGACTGAGCAATGCCAGCAGAGCATTGATGAGCTGAAGATGAGATTAATATATGCACCGATCTTAGCATTGCCTGTGATGGGAGAGGGATTTGTGATTTATAGTGATGCCTCCCACAGCGGATTGGGTTGTGTATTGATGCAGCATGGTAGGGTAATTGCTTACGCTTCGCGGCAGTTAAAGGATTATGAGAAGAATTACCCTACATATGATTTGGAGTTAGCCGCTGTAGTGTTTGCATTGAAACTGTGGCGACATTATCTTTATGGTGAACACTGTGAGATATATACTGACCACAAGAGTCTGAAGTACTTGTTTACTCAGAAAGAGTTAAACTTGAGGCAACGCTAGTGGTTGGAACTGTTGAAGGATTATGACTTGAGCATTCAGTACCACCCCGGCAAGGCCAATGTCGTCGCAGATGCCTTGAGTAGGCGAACAGTGCAGACCTTGAGTATATTGATCACTCGGCAGATGCCATTGAGAGAGCAGTTGATGCGACTCAAGATTGAGGTTGTGTCCCCTAGGGATTCTGCAAGACTTATGTCTTTGATCTTACAACCCACTCTACTAGATAGAATTAAGGAGAAACAGAGTGTGGACCCCTATCTTGAGAGGATTAGAGACCAAGTTCAGCATGGTCATGGTGGGGACTTTTCTGTTGATGCAACGGGAGTACTGAGGTACAGGGACCGTCTTTGTGTGCCCGTGGATTCTGAGATTCGGGAGCTGATTTTGAGAGAGGCTCACTATACACCTTACACCCTTCACCCTGGAGGAACTAAGATGTATAGAGACTTGAGGGCACAGTTTTGGTGGAATGGCATGAAAAGAGATATTGGAAGGTTTGTCGCTCACTGTTTAACTTGTCAGCAAGTTAAGGTTGTGTCACTCCCCGGGGTCGAAACTGCGACCCGGGCTCGCCAACAGATCCGCCACCTATGCCAAACCCCGCATAGGCGAAGCGTCCTACCTGCAAGAAAAGTACTACAGCTAACAGATATCAGAGCTATAAATGAAAATCTGCAGTATAACTAAAATCAACCACTGTACAACTGGAAAAAATACAACAATGTCCATCTCCTAAAAATGATAATGATACAATATCCTCAAATACAAAACTCAAAACTCAACAGGGAGATATCTCCAATAAATACATCAGTGTACAGGCTCTCAGTACATATCATCCTCACTACAACAATCTCTCAAAAGAGGAAATAAAATAACTAATCTAATGAAAATCTCCTCTGAAGGGGGTACCGCTACTCTCCAACGGCGGGTAGGGATCTAGCTCGCGACTCCCTCGCCTCGAACAACAACCGCAGAATCAGCAACACCCGCTAAGACTCTGCAAAACAAAGGAGAGGAAGGAAAAAGGAGGGGGAAAACCTCCAAAGTGTCACGCCCCGAGTCAAACAGGTGCGCCTATCTATGTGGTGCCATCGCTAATATGCACACCACAACGAAACAACCAGCCCAAACTTAGCCATTTGAGCAACGCGCAGTCTATACACCGACAAAAAGGCTCGTCGACCCAATCATTCGAAAGTATAAGAGGGTACTCCTTTTCATCTCCAACATTACGTTGTCGGCCGCCAACGTAATATCCGAAGAATGAAAGCTCGTCACCCTCGATCAGTCCCAACATCCTTTTTGGGAACAACAATAACCAATCAAATACTTTCGCCCAATAATCCACACACTCTCTCGTGCCTAAACCCTAGAGTCTCCCTAAGGTTTGCTAACCACCTAGGACTATTCCTAGGCTCTGATACCACTCTAATCTGTCACGCCCCGAGTCCGCCAATTTGTACGGTTCGGGCACGCCAATAGACCCGCCAATCGGGTATGACCTTTCACTACCCGAAAGGAACGGTAACATCCATGATCACACAACAAGTATAAGCGGAAGCTCAGTATCAGAGTACTAAAAATCACTACAAATTTGAACTTTCATTCAGTAACAAACAGTTAAAGCAGAAATGAAAGCATCTAGGAGTGAACCATAAAAATTAAATTTATTACACTTTACATTTCTGAAACTTGCAAATAAAATTATTATAATTTCTTTTACATAAATTCCTCACCATACAAGGTTCACTCAAGAAATATACAATTGGTACCTCTGCTAGACCCTCTAGGTCTCTATGCTGCTGGGCCCTTGCCCCTGTCGTATGCCTCGCCGTATGCATCTGAGCTGTCTCGTCCGCTGTATCCATACCCGAACCTGTGGGGGGGTCACCCAAGGGGTGTGAGAACTCCGACAGAGTTCCCAGTGGGTTCAACCACCGAGAAAAAGTGTCCTACACCACTTGGTCCAATGGAAGCAGGATAGCAAGATAACTATGCTATAAATAACTGCAGATGCTGACTAACATGATCATAACCTGTAAGAATAAATCTACACTATCTGTGTATGTTCCCTGACTCACTGCTATCATTCGTGCCACTCTGGGCTACTATCCATAAGTTCGGCCACTATGCCGCTACAAAAGGGTTATGTTAATCCGGCCACCTAGGCCACTCTATTACCTCTTTATTCTTTTCACATTCTTGTGTTTTAATCTCAAGCTACTCGCCCCTTGGAAAATCTCGCCCCCAACAGGCCCCAGCCCGGCAGTCATGCTACCATAAGGCGAGACAGTCCAAGGTTATCGATAGATTTTCTTTTTCTCTTTTCTTTTCTCATTGCCTCGAATGAGTTTAAGGCACCTTGGCACTCATTTTCCTCGAGAGTGAAATCTGCTCAACCCTCTCGTCTCGAATGAGTTTACAGCACCTTGGCACTCATTCACCAGGGAGTGAAATCTGCTCAACCCTCCCATCGGCAACTTCCCCTTTTTACTTTAATTCACTTGGGAGTGACATATGCTCAACCCTCCCAATTAGCCATTTAGACTTTTCTTTAAGGGGTCCGAGGGTTCCAAAAGACGAATGCCTACAACCCCAATCAAACAAGAACAGGTTGTGACACCGCCTCCCGTAGTACCCGGCCCAATGTACTTTATTTTTCATGTTTACCTTTTTTTTAACATTCTCTTTACACTTTTGGTTTCAGATGAGTTTAAAGCACCTTGGCACTCATCGACCCGAGAGCGACATATGCTCAACCCTCCCGTTAGCATTCGTGCCTCAATGCTTTCTCTTTTACTTTTCTTTCTTTATCCTAAATTCTTTACTCTATGATAACTTGGGTGTCTCTAACACCATTTAGATTGAACATCTTGTTTGTTCACATTTTCTCTTAACCTTGCCACTTGGCAATTTCTTAGCTTCTTAGCCCTTTTTAACTCTTCCTACTTGCTTGTTCTCATTTTGCAACCCTATGTTCATAATTAAACTTAGGGTTTCACTATGTTACAAGGACATTAATTATCTCGAATTTCCTGGCCTAGAGTTATTAACTCTACATTCACTTTACATTGGCCTAGAGTTATTAACTCTACATTCACTTTACATTGGCCTAGAGTTTATTAACTCTAATTGCATTCAACTTATTCCTATAGTTCATTAACTCTATTTTTAGCTCCTCATCATTTCTACCCTAGAGATTCATTAACTCTAAGTTCCTCTTTTCATTATCCCTAGAGTTCATTAACTCTATGATTTTCTCTTTTTCACATTAACCTTGAGTACATTGACCCTATGTTTTTTCCATGCTTCACTTGTCCTAGAGTTCATAACTCTATGTTAAATACTCTATATTCAACCTTAGGTTATCTCCTAAGTTGATGCCACTCGTTCTTCTAGGATTAACTCCTAGGTTGACATGCCACTCATTAAATCCTTATTCTAGGTTTTCTCCTAGGTCTTACAACCATCATGCATTTTCTCTATTTTTATCCACATAATATTCTAGGGTTATTTCCTAACATGATCACTCTACACATAAATCCTTTACTTCAATACTCATGCACAATTTAACCTACAATAGGTTTAATATAATCCGCTCTTAGGGTTAAGCCCCTATTATCACATACATGGTATTAATTCCCTAAATACTTACTAACATGCTTCTAGGTCAGAAAGCAAAGGAAAAAGTGGAGAGATCACCCATTTTCGGAAGAATCCCCCACCTCGATGTATTCTTTTGGTCCTTGAAGGAGACAATTTCAACTCCTTGGATCCGTGAGACTTCCCCTTTTAGAAAACTGAGAGGGAGGGAGGGAGATACACTCCCATCTTCTTCTTCTTCTTCTTCTTCTTCTCCTTTCTTCTTTCTCTTCTTCCTTCTTCTTCTTTTTCTTCTTCTCCTTCTTCTTTCGTTTCATGCTCAAACAGAGAGAGGGAGAGAGAGAGAGGGTGAGGGTTCAAGTGGGAGAGAGAGAGAGAGTGTGTGTGTTTAAATGCCCTGCAGGTGGGTAGTTGGAGAGGAATTGTGAAATTACACTTTTGCCCTCAACTAAATCATTTTTCCCCAAAATGCCCTCCAATCCTGCAGTTTTGCCTCAGCAGAGAGCAATTTCGGGTAGCCCTCTTTCTCTGCATTTTGCCGTCAACTGGGAAATCAAAATCGAAATTTTTCTTCTCCCCTTTATTCAGAAAATTTTTCTTAAACTTTCCATGATTTTGTTTAAATTTTTGGACTACTCTAAGCCCTCAAAAGAGAGCCCCGAAAAAGCTTCGCGATCAACTGCACTGTCAAAAACTGCAGTTTCAGAATTCACGAAGCATTTTTCTTCGCTTCGTTCTCCAATTTTTCCTTAATCACTCACCTAGGTTTTTCATCCCTTTTAATCAGAAAACTTTTCTGAGACACCTCACGATTTCTTTTAAATTTTTGGGCCACGCTAAGCCCTCGAAAGAGAGCCCCGAAAAAGCTTCGCGATCAACTGCACTGTCAAAAACTGCAGTTTCAGAATTCACGAAGCATTTTTCTTCGCTTCATTCTCCAATTTTTCCTTAATCGCTCACCTAGGTTTTTCACCCCTTTTAATCTGAAAACTTTCATGAGATACCCGACGATTTCTTTTAAATTTTTGGGCTACTCTAAGTCTCCGAAACAGGGCTCCGAAAATGCTTCGTGATCACAAATTTCAGAAATTCCAGAATTTGCTAAGTCCTCGGGGTTCAAGTCACTTTTCGATCCGATGCCCTTCGTGTCAGCCCGAAACGCACCGAACTCGACTGTAATCATATTTAAAACACGTTACAAGTCTTCTCGCCGAATTTCGCCATTTTGCGAACTCGGCGAACATGAGTCCAAATTTTGCAAACTTGAGGCTTCGCTTCTCAACCACAACTCACTTTTCGACCCAACGGCTTTTGCGTTGATTCGAAACGCTTCTAACCCACTTGTAACCATATTTGAAACGTGTTACAAGTATTTTTACCGAGTTTCGCCACTTTCCAAAAATCGGCGAACTTAAGCTTTAGAATTTGAAACTTCAAATTCTTAACTTACAACTCACTTTTCGACTCAACGGCCTCTACGTCGATTCGAAATGCTACAACTCACTTGTAATTACATTTGTAATATATTACAAGTATTTTCGCTGAGTTTGGCCATTTCTGGATCACCAAAAGCCTCGCTGTATCAAAAATCGCTGGCGGACCCCGTTCTCGCAATCCGGGTGTCCGATCAATGCGAAATTCTTACTGTGGCCTTAAAACAATATTACGAAGCTCCCAGAATTTTTTCAGAATTTTCTGACTCTGTGAATTTTCTGCTAAAAATCTGGGCCCACTTTTTCAATTAAAATTCTAAATCCCGCATTTTTAATCCGATTTCGGCCCAATTCGCTTCCACATCCTCCTCACTTCTCTAACTTTCATAAAAATAGTATTTCATACCATTTTTATTTAGATTTATTATATGTACCGAAAATTCGGTACATTACACAAAGGGTGTGAGAACTACACCAAAAAGGGAGTTCTCAGTGGGTACCACCGCCAGACCCGACGGTCTGCCCACTAAGTCCTCAAAAGACATAATATAACCAAGGAAGTGGGAACTGAACAAGAATGCTGATGTCACCTAACAGCTACCAAGCCTCCATCTAAATGCTCAAGAGGGGAGAATCAAAGTATGGTATGCAACCACTAGCACATGAAGTGCACAATCGACCCAATCGAGCTGACTGCCACATCTGGTCCAGTCAAACCTGCGCCCCACCTACGACCACCTCCCGCTGACGGGCAGGAATTACGTAGGGCGTCCAAACGGACTAACCCGCTATCGAGTAGTGGCTCATGCAGGCTATAGTCAAAATCCTCTCTCTCTCTCTCAGAACGGATTGCCACAAGATGCTCAACCTCTCACACAACGGTCAAAGTACTCAC
Source organism: Tillandsia leiboldiana (assembly GCA_029204045.2). Classification (NCBI taxonomy): domain Eukaryota; kingdom Viridiplantae; phylum Streptophyta; class Magnoliopsida; order Poales; family Bromeliaceae; genus Tillandsia; species Tillandsia leiboldiana. The sequence continues at coordinate 7,630,682 of CM055069.1, read as the reverse complement.
AACGACACGGGACCACCGTCAAACCAAACGGCTCCCAACAACACTAGAACTGGTCTAAACACAGCTACTAGACTCCACTCAGCCCCCAGGCACGAGTGCAACAATAAAAGTATCTGACCGAACAAACCCAACCGAATGAACCGGTATAAAACCCGGTACTGCCTGCTCTGTCATCAATCTCACGAACTCAGTATCTCCACTGTCCAAATGACTGGAACCCAACACGGTCTGACCGGAACCCAACACGGTCTAAAGCCTACTCCGGAGTGGCACTCGAGGGGAGCGACCCACACGAGTAAAGTATCTCTGTCATCAGTATCACAAGTATCTCTATATAGCAGGACTAGATCATGACTATGATCAAAGTGGGAAAGCCCAACCACTAAAGAAGACCCTGGTCCTCAATCCGATGCAAAATAACTCAAATAGTGGGAAACTCCGTCCACTAGAGAAATTTGATACCCAATCTGATGCATAAATAAATATCCGGTCAACCGCCCAATATCCGCGGTTGCCGCAAAACCCTGCCAACAGCAATCCAGCACAACCCGTCCCTGACACGAATGTCCCGGCTACACTACCCCAGACCCCTACTCGCCCCCGAGCAACATAGACCGCCTGACTAACAAAGGAGGAGAAAAGGGAAAAGCATGGTTTCTCCTAAGTCAAGTTCCAATAAGTAGTGCAGCAGTAAAAGATGGCCTAACTACATGTCCATGCAAGCATGCTTTTGTCCTCAGAAACGATAAAAGTGGGTGAAACATGTAATAGCAAAGCATGCTAAAATGTTCCTACTATGCTGTACCAATCTCACACAAGTAGGCTAATGAATAAACCTGTACAATAACCACATGATCTAGGCCATTCTTCAAGCTTTTCCTCTCGATGCTAAATATGGGTTGTACATTAAACATGCATGCTATCAGTCATGGAGGGGTGACATTCCCACAAGTGCACTTACATTCCCCAAAATATAAAAACCTTATACAGTTACCAAATTAAGCCTACCCACCTGAAGTGCTCAAACCAAGGCAAACCTGGGGTCGGTGAAGAGCGTGGCCACTTGCACGCACAATCCGCTGAACCCGTATCCACGGTACATGTCGCGCAAACCTCGGCTCCTAGCAGTGTTCCAAAAACACTCGCGAACCCTCCTGGGTACAACAAAAGGTCCAAAGTTATACTTTATGCTAAAATATCCAAGTATACACCATCTGCTGAAACCAGCCCCGAAGATGTGCAATTTTCACCTGCAGAACGGATTACGAAAAATCTATCAAAAATACTATCGCGATCGCCGCGTCGAGACCTTCGAAACGAGTACCTGCACGTCAAAATCCGAGTCCCGGAGGCCGAGTTACAAATTCCACAACACGGTGAGCGCGAAAGCCCACAACATACACAACAGTAAAACTCTGCACAGTAAAGGGGAAAGAAGTATACCTTCGGGCGAATCTCAGAAAATTCCCCGAAAACACGACGGTAATCCTTGCGACTCATAGATCGAAAGAGTGTAAAGGCACGCCACAATCCGAGTTCGTACAACAAGTTGCACGCAAAACGGTGCACACTTTACGAGTCCGCGCGCAAAACGATGCGGGGCCACCAAACCTGCATGCAAAACGATGTACGCCATTAAAACCCGCACGCAAAACGGTGCGCGCCAACACGACCTGCACTCGAAACGGTGCACGTACCTCGAATCTGCACACAAAACGAAGCACGCTTTTCTTAAGGTTGCACGCAAAACGAGGCGCATCCAAAACGCCAGCAACAGACCACGCAGTAAAACGGCACAGTAAAACACGGTCCCTAACACGCAAGAGGGCGTGGGGTCAAATCCGAAATCCAAAAGGAAACTCAAGTCTGTGCCAAAAAAATAGCGCAAAACAACAAACGGGACCTACCTCAACCCGTCGCGCCGTCCAACGCGTCAAACCGACTCCTTGGAACACCTTGTGCGCTCCACGGGGTCAACGGCGCGCTCGCGCACCCACGAAAACCCCCCCACGAATCGCCGTCTCCCTCCCCTTAGCCTCTCTGTGCGAGCAAAAAGGAGAAAAGAGACAAAATGGGGCGATTCGGGCCTTTATAGGCCGAAATCCCAGATTCGGGCGCAACTTCTGGGCGCTCGAAACTGGTTTCCGGGCTGCTACAGTAACCAGCCCCGCGGTCCACGCGTCCACGCCGCGCCACCGAGGCGCCACGCCACCTTCGCCCGGCCAACCAGGGGATGACACGAGTCCCTGGACCCGTGCACCGCGACCACCGACCAGTGGCAGCCAATCAGAGGCTGCCACGTGGACCGCACTAGCGCCCCGCGCTGACGCCGGGCACAGTGTCGCGTCGCGTCACGCGTCGCGTCGCGCTGACCCGCGTATGGGAGGCCGACACGTGGCCTGCCCCCGCTGACGCCGCGTCAGGGCCCGCGCGCCTTCCCCGCGCGGGTCTGCGCCTCTGCCAGGCGCGCTTCCCGAGGCGGTCCCCAGCCTGCACCGTGGTCCTGGTGCACTGCACCGACCAACCACCAACCGCCACGCATCCTGCCATCCGGTGCACGCCGGCTCCGTGGACCGCGCTCCTGCCCGCGCACCGCACGCTGCCCGCGCTTGCCCGCCGCCGCGCCAGTGCCTGCCCGAGCCCGCGCCGCCGTCCGCCGCCGTCGCCGGCGCTGCCCCAGCCGCCGGAACAGTGATCCCTTGCCTCGAAAATCATGCACGTCATCCGGGCTCCGAAAAAAGCAAGTGAATAGTCCATTTTCACCGTTTTCGCGCGCTGAATCCAAATCCGCTGTCCGATTTGCCAAATTCCAACTCTAAAAATTGCCGAAGGCATCCGGAAAGATGTTCTTTTGTCCAAACTTCGCGCTGAGCCTAATTTTAATATCCATTGCGCGCAAAACCACTTCTAAGCATTCGACGGAGTCATCTGACTGCTCTCGTGATCCATTAAACACTCTGAGTCCATCACTAGTGTCCAATTGGTGCACAAACACCACCGACGCGCCATATAGGCCTCCAGAAGCTGCTGGTCAACCAGTAATCACATCGTGGGGATCCAGGTCCTCACAGGTTGAGCACCAAGTTCCGGCTGGCAAGTTACGCACGTGATTGACCTCACTCCGCTTGAGATCGGTGAGGATCTTGGGTACGAGGAGCGCCCATTGCGGATTATAGCTCGTGAGGTGAGAGAATTGCGCAATCGGGCTATACCGTACGTATATATATAATTGAACTGTGCTGGAATGCTATGAGTAGTAAACGGGCTCCGTTGCCACCTATTTATTTTCGATGATGAAACATCCAAATCGACGATCGGCATCGTTAAATATGATCTAATCATTTAAACTATCTAAAAATTAAATTTCATACTTTTTTGATATTTTTTTCTTGTCCATCAAGTTGATACAAAAATGAACGGTTAAAAATGAATATCTTTCAAAAAAATAATGATAAGATTCTTATAATCAAGATCAAGAGTATATTTCTTGTTTTAATTAGTTTAAAAAATTTTCTAGCTAAAATTTAAGTAATTTAAATATTTTACACTGTTAAGCAAGCGAACGTCTCATATTTAATATTAAAATTATAAATTTTATAACTTTTTAATCATTAGGTTAATGATGTCAAAATGATTAGAAATTTGGTTTATAGATATTTTTAGTGGCATAAATCATATTCAACATGCCGATCTTCGATTTGAAAGCTTCATTATCGAAAATAAATGGATGACAACGATGCCTCTGATATCCAGCTCAATTATATATATATAGTAGAGCTTATATACTTTTGAAAGCGCGCACGAGCTAAATTATGTTTGTGAATTTTTTACCATTAGATTTGCATTGAGATTTGTGCAATTGGACTTTCTTTTTCACTCTCTTTAGTTGAGTTGACAATTGCACAAATCTCAATGCAAATCTAACGGTAAAAAATTTACAAGCATAATTTGGCTTGTGTTTTTAAAAATATATAAGCTCTATTATATATATATATATATATATAGAGAGAGAGAGTTAGAGAGAGAGAGAGAGAGAGAGAGAGCGCTAGGCTGGAATACTATTAATAGTACCAAGTCTTTGATGCTAATAAAATTTTAACCCTTAAATTAAAAGATGTGTGGTTGAGATGATAGTGGGCCCCTTGGGTTTAATAAGTGGTTGGGGAAATAGTAAAATCTAACGGGTGAAAATGATCAAATGAGTTAATCTAAAGATAGAAAACTTGATAGTACCAATAACTTATAGTATTTATAGTATAGTAGTCGGACTCTCTACATATATATATATATATATATATATATATATATATATATATATATATATATATATATATATATATATATATATATATATATATATATATATATATATATATATATGGTAAATAGTGCTAGTGCTAGATATTGTCATTTTAAATGTTTCGAATTCGTTTCGATAATCTTGTTAAAATATGCCTTAACACTTTGGAACTTTCTAGTTACCGAATTTTATAATTTTTAACGTTATTTGCTTGGTAATTAACTATTATTAAAAGTCATAATTTTAACAGCGTATACAGGATTTTTCTAGTTCAATAATATAGAATAATTCAAATTGATTGATTTTTAATAAAATATTTTTTTAACTATCTAGAGCAATATTTACTGCTATAATATGTATTAAATTTAATATTCTAATCACCTATTTTTAGAAAGTTGTTTAATTTGAAGAGTTTATTTTTTTGGTAAGTTTGTAACTTATAAACTAATTTTTAAAAATTATAAATTTTACTTTCTAAAATATTCAAATATTTTAAATCATATTTGGCGGTGATTGCCCCCATTATCAAAATCAAATTTATGGTAGAAAAGAGTTGGTGCAATTAATAGCACCATAGCTTAACTCATAGATTATGCATGACTTTTGTAAATGCACCTTTTCAAACGCCATCAACTTAATATGATGTTTTTTACCGCTTGCAAAAACAAAAATTCTCGTCAACTATGCTTAGCCTAATTGTCTCATAACTTGATTATTAGTATTAAAAATTTATGATTCAAAATTTAATTATTTTATATTTTAAATTAAATTTATTTAAAAAATAAATGAAGTGAGTAACTTGTAATCTTTCTCTACAATACAAAAAAGAAAAAAAAAAAAGTAAAAGTGCATTTAATTGTAGCTCATTCTCGGAAGATTTTGCATTGTGGTGTTCAATGTTATTTGTTTTAAATATGTTAAGCATTAAAATAAGATTTCTCTCAAATTTCAGAATCTCAACTATTAAACTAAAAAATTCAATCACTAAAAATTCGATCTCTAAAATAAAATGCCACTGAACTTTAGGGGATCGGTAAACCATCTTTCCCCATTGCATTAAGGAGATGTAGAATTAAATACAACTAAAAACTTAAGGCTAGAATAACTCTTTAATTAATTTTTTTTTGTCCAAAAACATATACCAGCGGTGGATCTCGACATCCTAATTTTATTATCGAAAGTTTTGATAAAAAATAATATTATCCATACACGTCAAATCCTCACCCATCCAAGAATTAAGTTTTTTTCACTAGTCACTTTAAAGTGACTAGCAAAATTTATCACCTCCTAAGATGAATGAAGTGTAAGATGTATATCTCATTTACAGTATTAAATAGAAAAAATGTACAAAAACCTCCAAAACTTAAGCTCTTTATTAATTGGTGCTTAAACTTTTAATTTGATAATTAGATTTTTTTAACTTTATCAAATAATTCAATAGACACTTCTATTGTCACGTCCCGGGATATACCCGAATCCGGGCCCGCCACCAAATCCGTCGTGTATACGGAAAGCCCTGCACACATGTAACTAGCATCGATAACTGCTCAAATATACAATAACCAAGCAATGAGCAATGCAGAGCTGAAATTAAAAACATCTAATGGACCAGCAGAACAACAACTCCAAAATACATCCACATCTCCCAAAATAAGATAATGTACAACTAGCTAGCTACCCGCCAGACTCAAAATAAAGTGCAGTTGTCTAAACGAAAATAAAAGAACTCCGAGTCCACCGCTAATGCTCAAAGTACGGGAAGGAGATCTAACTCGCGATTCCCTTATCTTGATCCGCAGTCGCCGCAACTGTCATGAAGGACTCAACAAAAAGGTAATCAACAACGGGTGTGAGAATTACTAAAAATTAGTAGTCCTCAGTGGGTACGTCATCAAATACTTCGACCTACCCACTAAATCTACTAGAGGCGAAGGAGAAGAAAAGTAGTAAAAACACAAAGGTAACTATAGAAGTAAAGTCTACTACTACTATACCTCTACAGATATGCATGAACTATGGAAAGTGGGTGTATACATCAACTATAAATAACTGCCGAGAATAACCCAAACAACCGACTGGGCCGAAGGTTCCAGTCCTACTCACACTGACATCACATCTGATCTCAGTAACAACCATGGATCGCCGACGTGGAACCATACTCATATAAAAAAAATCTAAGCCACCTACTCCGGAGTGGCACTCAGAGGAGTGACCCGCTCGAGGAAAGTAACCAGATCGAATATCTAGCAGGCTAAGATCAACACTCATGCTTAAAGTAGGAAAACATATCCGCTGAGACGCAAACCCAGCCCACACTGATGCATAACTAATCTGTCACGCCCCGGAGTCGAAACTGCGATCTGGGCTCACCAACAAATCCGCCACTCATACAGGAATCCCGCATAGGTGAAGCGTCAAACCTATAAAAGATAGAGTCTAACAGCTAACAGATATCAGAACTAAAATAAAAGCTGTAATAAAAAAACTCAAATCCACTGTATATCTCTAAACATCCAAATACAGAAACCACCTCTCAAAAGGGTAAACTAAAATATACAATACAGAGTACAGAACTACAACCCAAAATTCGGATACATGGTACATCTATTTCACCAAAATACGGGTAGGGATCTAGCTCGTAACTCCCTTACCTCGATCAGAAGAAGCAGCAGGTGCAGGGACAGAAGCTGAAGTATCTAAAAAAAGAACACCAACCTCGGGTGTGAGAACTACATAAACAAGTAGTCCTCAGTGAATACCATCTCTAAGACCAACGATCTATCCACTAAATCTACTAGAGGCAAGATAACACTATGATGAAAGAAAAACAGGTAAGAAAGCTGGAAAAGATCTATAGATACCATATCTCTATCTACTATACTCAAGAAATGACCAAGCAATAAAAATACAACTACTCGCTCACAAGGTGCTCAATCAACCCAATCGCACTGACTGCCACAAAGGGTTCAGTCAAACCTATGCCCACCTACTACCACACATCCCCTGAGGACGAGATTTACGTAGGGCGTCCTACTCGGACTGCATCGACGTCGCGCAACGAACAAGTAACAGTCCCAGCTCCGGAGCAACACTCGAGGGGAATGACCCCACCGAGGAAACAACGCATCACAGTCGAGCTCAATATGGCTCATATAGGCTATAGTCCAAATCCACGATCAACCAGATCGACAGGCTCACAACACAGACCGAAAACACTCAACGGCCGGGGACCACCGCCAACCCAAACAACTCCCGACACTAGAACGTAACCTAGCCTTAGCTAACAAACTCCACTCGGCCCACAGGAACGAGCGCAACATACATCCTACGCTACTCCGACCACTCAAACCACTACTAGGGGTGAGGAAAAATCACAAAGTCGAGAAGAATTCTATAGAGTGTAGAGAGTCCAAAAACAGGTTAACCAACCAAGGTTAAGAGTTTTCAAGTGTCAAGGGTCTCAAACATGCCACATATGTCAAGGGTGCTAATCAGAATTCCACAAGTATACCAATCACTAACTTATACAAAAGTGCTACAACTAGCATACAAAACATCTATCAAATAGACATAGAAGGTAACTCACTGCTTTTGGAAGAAATCCAACCCACCTAGATTGCTCTCCAACCAGCGGAAGAACCGAAGCGGCGAGGCATAAACACAGCTAGCCTACTATCAGAAGCTCCACACAAGCACACCACAAGTCCTCTGCTCAAGCTCTCTATCCAAACTCACAGCCTCAGTCCAACTCAGCATTCAAGGATGCCACCACTCCCTCAGCACAACATAGTGCATGCAACACTCATAACACAGCACAAGCTCACTCTGTCGCAGCTCCTCCACTCCACCCTTTGCTCTAACTTCTCCAAAAACAAGAACACACACACACACACACACACACACACACACACACACACACACACACACACACACACACACACACACACACACAGAGAAAAGGGGAGATGGTCCAACATCAGGAGCAACACGAACACTCTAAGCTCAAAAAGACAAAAATACTAAAAACTCTGAAAACTCGCGAAATCGGGCTCCCTACGTCAAATCCAGCAGGATAAGGTCTACGCTCGGGTTCTCCACCTAAGGAGCAAGCCACACGATGTTCTCGTCCAAGCCTCGAAGCTTCAGTGTGAAGAAGGAAGAAGAAGAAGTACTCGATTGGTGTTGTTTCTGCTGCGGCCACTCTGCTCCAATGTCCAGAGAATGCGGAAGAAGAAGGGAGATGGAGGAGATGACGGAGGGAGCTACTCAGGGAGTTCTCTGGTGCAGAGGAGGGTGTCCACTGGTAAGGAGGGCATAAAAAGTCCACAAAATGGTGTGCTGAGCCGCGAAACAATCTAGGGAACAAACATGTCCAACCACTGAAATCCATGATTCGGGCGCTCGACTGTTCACCAAGGCACCCGATCTTACACGGCTACAGTATTAACGGATGGCCCTGCGGACGTCCGCTCTACTACAGTGAAGGGCCCGAAAATACGTAACACCCCGGGAGCAATTTTAAAGTGAAAATAGTTGAATTTTGAAAGCAATTTTTTTTTTTTTATAAAGCTCACCCACTCTGGCACGTCTACAGACCCGCCACACATACAAGATCTCTCTGTACAAATGGACAGAGTCTCCCTTGTATATGCATGGCATCATATTTACATATACATCAACCACATTCACATTGCATACACATAGTGCGAATATTTATTAGAAACCATCATACAAAAACAAGGCTCACCTGACGCTACCATCATACAAAAACAAGGCTCACCTGACGCATCTTAAATTTGAAAGGATAAATCCGCAGGGTTTAAAAACAGTGCCCACACGGTACTCAGTTTTATAAAATCGTTTTCACAAATTCTTTTATTATTTTAAAAGCCTACGTCGACACGACGCATTCATAAAACCATATACCGAAAGCATAGTTCCAAAGAGTATAGCTAGCTAACAAAAACACAAGTTCATCCCAACATCCACACCATCCACAATATCCATATCCACATGCACAAATACTAACCAAAATAAAATAACCAATGAAAGGAAGAAAAAGAGTGTCACCAGTCCGAAGAAAGAACTATCACTCCCTAGTCGCGTCCTCACCTCCGTTCTGATCCCCACCCCCGACCGAACCTGTCACGCAGTGGGAGTCAGTAACAAGAATCATAGTAAGGAAATAAATAGAGCTATAACAACAACTGTAAACAAAAATATAGTGATATGATAGGACACCAAACCGTAAATCGAAACGTTCGAATCTCCATACCGCCACCACTCAACTCCCACGTAAGGAAACCAAACATACCCGCCGTGTCGGTCAACTGACCTCAGGCACTAAAATAATTCCGCTCAACAAACCGGTGCAAAACAACCCCAACCGCAATATCGCAATATCCTCAAAGGTCCCCTCACGCAAATCGCCGCGTAGGAATCACAGGTCAAACAGACCATCTCTTCGGAAAAGTATATCGATGCGGTGACCAAACCGCTGATGTACGTGAAAAGCGTTAGGAACTTGACGATCACATAACCATGTACAAAACTCTCTTGCGACAATCAGTTGCCCAAGTGTAGCATATATCAATAATAAGAAAAAGGGCTTAATTGTTTAGTCCTTGTCCTATTTTGGTGTATCGTTCTGTCACAATATCCGTGACCATGTCCTTTTCCTACTATCAAAGTAAGCGTCATCAAAAAAATAATAAAGAAGGAGAGAAAGGTTGAATTAAACCCATTCAACATCGTTCTCTTCTTCGGATCGGGGTACCCACCTCTATCGGAGATAATCAACCGCACTCGCGACCCTCCTAAGCCTTCGGAACCCTACCCGGATCGTAAGCGATAGACGAAACCCCAGCGGCGATGGAAAAGACCGGAACAAAAAATGATGTACCGTTGTCTTGGAACACCAAACTGACGAACGAACGAACGAGACCGGCTCCGCCAAACGAAAGCCCGACCAAAAACCCAAACGACGGCGGAAGCGAAATAGCACAACGGCGCGGACAGGCGGCGCGGGCGGCAGCGGCCCGGACAGAGTAGCCTGGCGACACGCGCGGGCGATGTGGGCTCTCAGCACGGGTGAGCGGCGCGGCCTGGCAGCACGCTCAGGCGGCGCCGGCCTGGTAGCGCACGCGACGGCGAGGGTTCGCAGCACGCGCGGGCGGCGCGGGCCTGGCAATGCACTCAGCGGCGCAGGCTGGCCGCACGCGCGGGCGGCGCGTCTTGTCAACGCGCACGGCGGCGTGGGCTGCACGGCCCCGCTCACCACCTCCGCTCCGACGAGGAAGACGATGCAATTCCGATCTTTGGCAATAGTGATGATTTCGGATCTGGTCTTCGGCGATGGCATTGTTTCCGACTCCGGTTTTCAGCGTGCACAACGAGGAAGAAAAAGATGATCAAATCTTGGGGAAAATTGAGAATTAGGGTTTTCTTTCATACGTACGTGTTGGGGCCAAAATGTGGCTTGCGCGCGATCGGCCCCTGCTGGGTGACCCTCCAAAAGGTGTCGAAGCGCACCGCGTGCCAACAATCAAGCGATCGGACCGAGGAGGGATCCGTTCGGCCGGGTTCTACTCTAGTAACTCCTCGCAACAACAAACGACCAGTGACTGCCGAAGCGGGTTCGCAGAGCTAGAGAGGGATAGCTGGTTTCGACTTAGATGAGTCGAAACGTTCGTGGATAAATGTACGACTGATAAGTCGATTATAACTTTAAAGCATACACGAGGGCAAATAAAGACACGACCAAGGGGTCGGTTTACACTCTAAATGCAAAAAACCAAAATAAAGACACAACCGAATGGTCGGTTTACACTTTATATTGATAAAGAAGAAGGGGATACAAGTGAAAAAATAGGATAGAGAGATTAATTAAGCCTACTCCTAGGAAATCAACAAAATAGAAGAAAAAAAAGTTTAAGTTACTCCTACTCCTAGATAAATGAAGAGAGTTGGGGTGGTACCGGGCTTACGAGGTTGCCAGACCCCGATCTTTTCGATGGTTCAGATATTTATACACATCCCGAACCATGGTTATTGGGCGCCGATTTTGAATTTTGAATGATCGGCGTAATTTGGGGAGAACCAGCATGAAGTCCTTACCGGCCTACTTTTGAGTCGAATGGATAGAGGTCGTTTTCCGTCTAGGTTCATCTCCTGATTTGTTGCACCAGGGCGAAATTCTCGGCGCCTTCCGGCGCTGGGCGTTGCTTGCCCTTCTGGGTTAACCCTTTAAACATTGTAACGAAGTGTGATCCTCGGCAACTCCCTTTGCTGACACTGCCTGCCGCTTCAGGGTCTGTTGCGAGATTTGCGCCTGAATCTCGCATTCTTTCTTTTTGAAGTTTTTTCTTCTTTGGTTTGAATTCCCATACACTGACTCTGATTCCCGCCTTTTTCATTGGTCGACCGAAAACGCTATCAGCCGAAGTCGGTCTTTAAGTGATTCGCGATTCCTTTCATCGACAGATTCTTACGTCGGTTGCTTCTCCTGTTGGTTGGCACCCTCAATCGATAGCCGATTGGTTTCGGTCCGGAATCACGGCATGGATCCCTTCTTCCTCCATCGGTTGATGCTTTTGGCTGATGGCGCGCGTCGTGTACTGTGCTTGTCACTCCCCGCGGTCGAAACTGCGACCCGGGCTCGCCAACAGATCCGCTATCTGTACGGAAACTGCCGCACAGACGAAGCGTCTACCCTGCAAATCAGATCTATAGCTAAACATGTATCAGAGCTGAAACCAATATCACTAGCTACAGAGTCAATCACTGAACATCTGATGTATAAATAATAAACCTCAATACAATGTCTCATACAAACTCTTAGACTGTCCAGTACAAAAGTGTAATCAAAACAATACAGGGTACATCTACCTCTGACTCTCAATGTTGGTAAGGAACTACTCGGCCACGTCCTCACCTCGATCAGCTGTCTCCGCGCGAACCAAGCCGGAACAGCTACCTCAGGAACCTGTCACCGCAACGGGTGTGAGATCTACTACAGAAGGTAGATCTCAGTGGATACCGTCACCAATATCCACGGTATGCCCAGTAAGTCTACTAGAGGCACAATAGATAGGTATGCAGATAGATAGAAAGAAAGCAGGAAATGAACTACAGCTAGTATGTCTCAACATCATACTCAAGGAAATCTCTACTATGAACCTGCTATGCATACACTCGCCACCGCTAAAATACCTCAAATATCATGCTCAAAGGAAGACTCATCTAAGAACATGCTATGCACCACTCGCACCCGAGGTGCTCGCAAAACTCAAATCTCAATGACTGCCAAAACTGGCTCAGTCAAGCCTGCGCCTGTCGTCTAGGAACGCACCTGCCCACTACCACGTGGGGCGTCCTACTGACTACTATGATCGCACCTGCCCACTCCACGTGGGGCGTCCTAAACTGACTACTAGGAACGCACTTGCCCACCCCCGTGGGGCGCCCTAGTCTGTCTATCTCAATCAACATCATGCATCCGGAGCGTAACTCGAGGGGAGCGACCCCACCGAGCTCAAGTATCTCATCAGTCTCAACTGTCCCATAAGCGGCACATGCAGGCTATGATCCACTATCAATCAGATCGGAAACTCACTACTCGAATAACACAACTCGGTCGGGAACCCTCCACGACTCGATCAGGGAATGCTCAAACCCTCTCACAGCTATGTCGGAGAACCCTCCATGACTAGATTTGATAATGCACAACCCATGGCTAAGTCGGGAAACCTCCACGACTCGATCAGCCAGAGACCAAACTCTCAAAGCCATGTCGGAGAACCATCTCCATTACCCGATCAGAAAAACAAACCCATGATCTAGAATAATCTCAGCAAGGAATCTCAACTCACATGACACTAGAAGCTCAACACACAGAGCTCTAAAAGTTCACTCGGCCCCCTGGCACGAGAACATATGCATCCTGAACCTACTTAATCCCTCTGGAAGCTCACAATATTTTAAAACCATTTTCAAATCTCAGTTTTCATTAAAACCGGTCCGACGATTTTTAAAACGGTTCAGATGCCAATCTAATACCAACTAATCATGCAGTCTAGTGTCAAATCATCCCTAAATCATGCTAAAAATATCTGGAGCTCATAAATATCTTTCTATGGTTTTCTAGGCAACTATCAGATTTACCAGCTATGCAAATAATAAGCTAAACATGATCAAAATGCATACAATACTTTTAGAAGGCATCTTGCGAGGTCGGTGCGCTCTACAAAGTCCCGGTACTCTACACTCTCCCCTCCTTAAAAGGGTTTCGTCCTCGAAACCAAAACAAATCCATAACTCAGGAGGGTGACTCAATCAAATGGGGGTAGGAGATCCTCAACTCATCCTCAGGCTCTCAGGTGATCGTCCTCACTCATCATGATGGCTCCACTGAACCTTCACCAAAGGCATAACTCGACTGCAGAATTCTTCTGCCTCAGAAACAAGAATTTGCATCGGTCGATCCTGATAACTCAATCCTCGTCCAATTCCAAGGAAGTGAGATCCAAAACATGCCAAGGATCAAATATACTTCTTCCAGCCAGATAATTACTCGCGGACCAAACTCCCCGCGTAAACTCAAATCTATATATATCCCTGCGGCTGGTGGCTTCCAAAAATCATGGTCTCGAAATCCAAAACTCCAAGCCTCCAATAGGCATAACTCCTCCGTTGCTCCTTAGCAACCAAAATGCTCAAAACTCCACAATGGACTCTCACATCCCTCTACAGGGGAAGAAATTCAACATCGGAAATATTTCCCCAAATTTCCAACTCTCGATTTCCAAGTTCCAAAAGTGGCGCCCATTGATCGATCACCTCATTCCAAGGTTACACTGCTCGCCTAAACAAGGCGTCCATGACCATAGAGTCATCGCCGGGATAATCACTACAAGATCAATCCTACATCTCAAATAACTCTGTCCACCGGCAATCATCTAAACCGATGCTGATATCCTCTTCAGCTTTATCTTCTCCAGGCTACACTGGCACTACTTATTCCAAAAGCTTCGGACCTCTGTCACAAACGTAGGCTTAGGCTAATTCCCAAACGGTATCACTCTTCGTTGGGTTCACTGTCACTCTTGCAACTGAAATCACAAGGCCTAACAACAGAACCTTCCGGAGTCAAGTGCAAGCTCTCTCAACTTGGCAAACAACTTATTCTCTCTTAGAAGTTGTAACACTATCCTCAAGTGCTCCTCATGTTCTATGTCACCTCGGAAATAAATCCATATACCCACGACGGTTACTACTACCAACCCGTCCAAACATAGATGGAACTCTCAATTCCCAAATCCTAAGGGCGGCAGGGCATTAGTCAATCCATTTGACCGCGCTGCGAGCTCATAATGCCCCTATCGGGTCCCGAACACTCTCTAGGCACAGCCCTCGGCTGCAGGGTTTCATAAAGCTATCATTCTCACAAAGGCATTTACCGAAAAACAATCCAAACCTGTCTGTGCTCAAACCATCATAGAACCCTCACTGTTGTGCACTCACAACGTGGCATCACTGCCGTGTACCAACGGCATGGCATCACCACCGTGTATCAACGGTGTGGCATCACCACCGTGTATCAACGGTGTGGCATCATACTCAAGTATCAATCTCTCGGATCCTCACTGTCGTATACCCACGACGTGGCTCTGGGTCACACAGACCCGCTCGATCCATCAGATCGCGCAACTGCGCCATCAGCTCTCTCTCAATCTCACGGGTGATACTCCACAAGGTGCTACCGAAATCGGCGTGGTTTCCAAAACCACGTCAATCACCGTCTCGATCTCCATCTCATTAAACGGCGGCTTCAATATCAGCTCAGGTAGACTCACACCAGGGATCACACAGGCGATAAGGATATCCTTTAGTCCCGGTGCCGCCGCAGGCATCTCTTCTACAGTCGCTAGCAAGGCGATACGACCACGACTCAACCTTCGTCGTGCTCTAGCGTCCTCTATAAACTCACTCCTCCTGACCAGGTCCACGGAGGGTTATTGTCCTCTCTTGACAATCCATGGTAGCATAACATTGGGATAACCAATCCCAATCCATCCTCATTTCAACATCTCAGAGCTGATGTAGGCCTAACAAAGCCTCAACTCTGACATGCCCACTAGGTCTACCAGAGGCAAAAGAAAAGGAGTAAGGTGGTAAGCTAATAAAACGGCCGATAAAGGTAAGCTACCACTAATATGCCTCTAAATGCAGAGTCTGAAATAGGAAACTATACGAATGCATCAGTGTAAGTATCTGACCGAATAACCCAATCTAATCACTAGTAAAAACTGGCACTGCCTGCTCTGCTGTCGAACTCAAGATCTGAGTAGCGGAATCTGCACACACGGCTCGAATCCGCGGGATCGGCACACAAGGCTCGCATCCCAAAATGAGTATCAGACCTGCACACATGGCTCAGTCTGAGGCCTACCTCCGGAGTGGCACTCGAGGGGAGCGACCCACACGAGTAAAGTAACTCTGTCATCAGTATCACAAGTATCTCTGTATCGAGTATCACCGTATAGCAGGACTGGATCATGACAATGATCAAAGTGGGAAAAAACCCTCCACTAAAGATAACCCGAACCCCCAATCAATGCGATAATAATCAATAAGTGGGAAACTCCATCCACTAGAGGAATCCTATCCCCAATCTGATGCATAAGTAAACATTCGGTCAACCGCCCAATGTCCGCGGTTGCCGCAATTACCCAAAACCCCAATCTAGTATGACGAACCCACTCAACAAACCAGGCTACACTATCCTACAACCCTGCTCAACCCGAGCAATACCCCAATGCCTCAAATGAAAGGAGAAAAGAATAATAAAAAAGGTTTCTCCTAAGTCAATTCCAGCATGATAGTGTAGCAGAAAAATGTGGCCTATCTAGATGTCCATACAAGCATGCAAATGTCCTCATCTAGAATAGAAGGAAAAGCGTCCACCAATGCACTCACATATAATATACATCATAATGTCCCAATATACTAATCTATTCACATGGATAACATGATATAACAATGAACTCCAATACCAATGTCTCAAAGTGATGATCCCTTTTTGCATAATCACTAAGTACTAACATACAACTGATCATGCTGTTCCAGATAAATAAATACTTTAACAGGAGTGATTATGGCATAACGATCAAGTTCCAATACCATTGTCTCAATCACATGGATAGGCTATCAATTATGTGGTCCCTTTTTGCATGCAAGGTTATCAATATTTGATCAACAATTTCTAACATCGGGTTATTCTGATATTCCCAGTGAGCATACCAAAAGAGAGAGATACAACAACCACCCACCTCGAGAAGCGTGCACAACAGTAAAACAAGATCCCTCGCTGCCAAAATCCACAGTCTCCAACAATCACCCCACAATACAAGGAATGCAAATAATCCTGCAAACACACCGACCGATAACTATTTAAACAACGGTTCCACAACCATTCATAATTCCCCAAAATTTCAGCTAAAAAGATGCTTAATTTCCACCTATAAAAGGAACTCTGAAAAATCCAAAAAAAATACGACTGCGATCGTCTCGTCGAGCCCTTCGAAACGAGTACCTGTACGTCCCAATCCGAGTTTCGTAGGTCAAGTTACAATATCAACAAGGTGACTACCTCAATAATCCCAAGTACAAAAATCTGTAAAACTTTGCTCTGAAAAAGTGGGATTTTCACTTTCGAAGAAAACTCAGAAAATTCCAAGAAAAAATACGATGATGTTCCTCGCGACGCGTAGATAGAAATCGAATATTGGCACGCCTCAATCCGATGTCCGGGTGCGAAGATATCGGCAAAATACTCCAATGCTGTCCAAAACAGTAAACAGCAAATAGGGGATCAACAGTGCCTCGGGAACCATGCCAAAAGTCCGGAATACGAAGAAACGATCAACACAAAAAACAAAGCACTACCTCTCAGGAACACATCGGCGAAAGAATCGTCAAAAACGGAGGTCGGAGAAGGCCAAGGGAGTCCTCGGACCGAAATGCGACGAAAAGGGCAAATAAGGAAAGTGCGTCGCAGCACGCCGGAAAAATGCCAACCTCGAAGTGCGTGCCACCAAAAATTCTGAAACTTCCTCAGAAGATAGAGCACAAGATGATGTTCATCTTTGCTTCAGGGCTCAGCAGGAGGTGAGCTCGGGAAAAGCCCCAAATCGCAGGCCAAAGGGGGCTATTTATAGCAAAAAAGCAACAATTCCAAAAATACCCAACAAGTCCCCTGTTTCGGGCGCCCGATTAAATCGGGTTGCTACAGTAATGGGCCCGGCCCGTTACTGTGCGCGCCCGAAAAAGCCTAGGCCCGCCACGCGGCCCAACCGCGCCCCGCGCGCCCGTTGCACGTGCGCCCGCCTATCACGGCGCGCCGCGTGGCGCCGCGGTCCACGGCGGGAACCGTGGGCCGCGGTTCACGCCGGGCCACCCGGGTCCGTGCGCCCGCCATGGGCGTGCTCCACGTGGCCACGCGGGGTCCACGCTGCGCCGCGCCCGGCGGCCGTTCGCGCGTGCGTTGACCCACCAATCACAGCGCGCCACGTGGCACCACCAACACTCACTGCGCCCGGTGCACGCCACTGATGCACCCGCCGAACCCGAAGCCGCCACGTGTCCAATCCTCCGTTGCACGCCGGCCCCGTGGACCGCGCGCCCGCGCGCCTTCCCGCGGCCGCACTCCGCCGCTGCGCCGCCATGCTCCGCCTCCCGCCGGTCGCCGCCGGTCGCCGGAGTTACTGTTCCGGCATGTACAGTAACCAATAGCGAAAAATCAAGCAAATAGCCCAATTTCATCATTTTCGCGCGCTGAATCCAAATCTGCTGTCCGTTTTGCCAAATTCCGTTTCTAAAATTTGTCAAAGGCATCCGGAAAGGTATTCTTAATCCAAATTTCGCACTGGATCCAATCCTGAGGTCCGATTCGCGCGCAAACACCTCCAACACACAGCAAAGGCCTCCGAAAGCTGCTAAACACACTGCAGAAGCTCCGATGACCCAACAGTAATCCTCTTGTGGAAATTCGGGTCCTCACAACCGGTGACAGCCGAAGCGGATTCACGGAGGCAGAGAGATCGCAGGTTTCGACTTAGAATAGCCGAACCGAGTAGAGAGGTGAATGCATGCCTAATGAGCCGATTGTAGCGTCAAGGCAAATAAAGACACGGCTAGTGAGCCGATTGGCCGAGACGGTCCGATACCTATCTTTGGCCGAAAGACGGTTCTAGATGAGGCGATAATCTTCCTGCTGACCGCTTCTCTTGTCGACAGATTCTTCTATCGGCTGGCGTCTTCGGTCGATGGCATTCATCACGTCTTATGCCTTTATGCGACCAAAATTGGTCCGAAACAGGGCGTAGACTCCTCTTCGGCTGACCTGTCCCCCTGATGGCTAGTGACTTTGTCCGATGGCGCGTGCCTCATATTGTACTTTCACGCACCCACATCCAATCTGAAATAAAACGTGGGTCTTCCCTTCTTCGGCTTGGTCAACCGAAAAGGTCGCATCCGACTCTGTCTACTTCGCCATATGAGTCGGATCCCTTTCTTCACGCCGCAGTCAATATTAAATGATGCGATAGTTTTTACATCGGCTGCTCCTCTCATCCGCCGATGCCTTCACCCAATAATGTATCGCATACTGCAGGCTTCCATACTCGAGGTTAGTCTCAATCCCTGTCGATTGATGCCCTAAGCCGATGGTAGATGCCACATGTCACTCCCTCAAGTGGCAAAAAATCTGGTCTCAACACTCTGATACCATCTTAATCTGTCATGCCCCAAAATCAATTTTAAATCGAAAATAGTTGGAAGCATTTTTTTTTTATAAAGCTCACCCGCTCTGGCACGTGCACAGACCCGCCACACATACAAGATCTCTCTGTACAAATGGACAGAGTCTCCCCTGTATATGCACGACGTCGCATTTACATATACATCAACCACATTCACATTGCATACACAGAGTGCGAATATTTATTAGAAACCATTCATACGAAAACAATGCCCACCCGACGCATCTTAAGTTTGAAAGGATAAATCCATAAGGTTTAAAAACAGTGCCCACACGACACTCAGTTTTCTAAAATTATTTTCACAAATCCTTTTATTATTTTAAAAGCCCGCGTCCACACGACACATCTATAAAACCATATACCGAAAGCATAGTTCCAAAAAGTATAACTAGCTAACAAAAACACAAGTCCGTCCCAACATCCACACCATCCATAATATTTATATCCACATGCACAAATACTAACCAAAATGAAATAACCAATGAAAGGAAGAAAAATAGTGTCACCAGTCCGAAGAAAGAACTATCACTCCTTAGTCGCGTCCTCACCTCCGTTCTGATCCCCACCCCCGACCGAACCTATCACACAGTGGGAGCCAGTAACATGAACCATAGTAAGGAAATAAATAGAGCTATAACAACAACTGTAAACAAAGATACAGTGATATGATAGGACACCAAACTGTAAATCAAAACGTCCGAATCTCCATACCGCTACCACTCAATTCCCATGTAAGGAAACCAAACATACCCATCGTGTCGGTCCACTGACCTCAGGCACTAAAATAATCCCGCTCAACAAACCGGTGCAAAACAACCCCAACCGCAATTACCACAATACCGCAATATTCGCAAGGGTCCCCTCACGCAAATCGCCGCGTAAGGATCACGGGTCAAACATACCAACTCTCCGAAAAAGTATACCGATGCGGTGGCCAAACTGCTGGTGTGCATGAAAAGCGCTAAGAGCTTGACGATCACATAACCATGTACAAAACTCTCTTGCGACAATCAGTCACCCAAATGTAGCATATATCAATAATAACAAAAAGGGGTTAATCATTCAGTCCTTGTCCTATTTTGGTGTATCGTTATGTCACATTACCCGTGACCATGTGCGTTTCCTACTATCAAAGCAAGCGTCATCAAAACAATAATAAAGAAGGAGAGAAAGGTTGAATTAAACCCATTCAACATCGTTCTCTTCTTCGGATCGGGGTACCCACCTCTACCGGAGATAATCAATCGCGCTCGCCACCCTCCTAAGCCTTCAGAACCCTACCCGGACCGTAAGCGACAGACGAAAGCCCGGTGATGAAAGAAAATACTGGAATGAAAAATGATGTACTGCTGTCCCAGAACACCGAACCGACGAACGAACGATACTAGCTCCGCCAAACGAAAGTCCGACCAAAAACCCAAATGGCGGCGGAGGCCAAACAACCCAACTGTGCTAGCGGCAGCGGCACGAACAGGCGACGCTGGCAGCACGCACCAGCGGCGCGCGCGGGAAGAGCGGCTTGGCGGCGCGGGGCACATGTTGGCAGCGCGGGCTAGCAGCACGCGCGGGCGGTGCGGGCCTGGCAGCGCACGCGGCGACGCGGGCTGGCAGCGCACGCGAGCGGCGCGGCTTGGCAGCGAGCGCGGCGGCATGGGCAGTGCGGCGCTGAGGCTAGGGCACAGCGGCGGCGATGGCCTTGATCCGTCGAACGACCCCGCTCGCCACCTCCGCTCCAACGGGGAAGACGAAGCGACTCCGATCTCTGGCAACGGTGATGATTTCGGATTCGGTTCCGGCGATGGCGACATTTCTGACTTTGATTTCCGGTGCGCACAATGAGGAAAAAGAACATGATCAAATCTTGGGAAAATTTGAGAATTAGGGTTTTCTTTTGTATGTACAATAAATCCCCAACTCCGTTTAATATTTATAAGGGATTCTCATCCACTTTTCTCGAAATGCATGCCAATCATCCGAAAAGTTCCATATCCGTTATCACGGATTCTAATGCACCGATAAGCCTTAACGGGTACCAAAATTTTCAAATTCACCTTTTCGGATTCGATAACTTAAAAGTGTTCTTCCGGGAGATATGTAAGTCGGATTCGCGATCCGATCGCACCGCCATTCTCCGTTTAACGAGCCCGACAACGAGACGACCCTAACAACACAAAATTTCCACGAATAACACAACCAATAATTTTTTGAAAAAACTAACTTTAATCCATATACCAAAAGGTTTAAATAATACCCAAGGACTAAATTCAGTGTTATTACACCTACCAACTGCACGGTCTGGCACGAATCTCGGGGAAATCTCATCCATTCAAATCCCGGGCTGCTACAGTATCTTTCGAGCATCCAACAGGGGGATCTACAAATATGTAATGGTTCCGGGCATTCAAAACATGTTTAGGGTGCCTGAAATCTCTGTAACTCCAGTTTTCATTCTATTTGCATTCTAAGTTTGTTTTTGCATCTATTTCACGTTAAACGACTCTCACTCGACCCAACCATCTCAAGATGGGTCGGTCAACACAGTAATGACGCACCCAAATAGTTACTAAGTCTCCGGTACTCTACATAATCTCTCGATCCAACCGTTTAAAATCCACGGCTATCGACCCACACACGAGTTCAACAATCCGATGCTATCCCACCCTGACTCGAGAATCCCTACACTACCGTTAACCCGTGCTCCAACCCCGAGCATACATGAATCATAAAGGAAGAGAAATGGGGTTTTCTCCGAAGTTTAATTTCCATGCAACGATAGTGTGAAATAAAGTAAATCCTATCTAGATGACCATACAACTTATGCAACTGTTCCAAATAAGATAGGTTCAGTTAAGGTGATCATTTATTAATTTTTTACATGATTTAAATCAAGGATAATCATCAGGGTTCAAACATAGCACATACCACAACTAATAAACATAGTGTGTAGGAACAAGGTTTCGATATACACATTCAACCCACCTGAAAGGCACTAATCCAACTTCCGATCACGGCGAAACTCGGCATCACGAACCTCAAGTCTCCAAATACCAAACGGATCAACAAACTCCAAGGAACTCTGACGGATCGAGCCAGAATAAAAATATAATCAAATTCAACCCAAAATTCCAGTAAATGCGTTCAGTTTGGCGAAAACAGAAATTCAGCAATACATATCTCAAATTGATGGTTCAAACTTAATTCCTAGATTTCTCTCCACCTCTGGAACACTTAGGAATCACAAAAATACTGCCACCAAGATCCAATCAAAAGGAAAATCCAAAATGCTCACGGCTGTCCAGACCGTTGCAGAATTCCAAGTAGTTGAGTTCTACAGTTGTGGGGGTAAAATCTAGTAAAATCATAAGGTAATTCTAATAAAGAAAATGCTCACCAAACCTTTGAGAAGGTCCCCAAACTCCTAAACCATAAAAAGAAATTCATAAATGTCACGAAATTTCATTTTAGAATTAGTCAAAGCTCAAGAACTCAATTTTCAAAACTGCAGTTTTCTAGTTATTGAGCCTACTATAAACCAAAATCTATTTAAAACCAACCTTGCAATTTGCTGAAACAAAATTTTTTTCTTGTTCAAATTAAGTCTAGATTATCTCCATCCACTTTAAAGCTCAGCTCACAGAGAAAAATCAAAGAAAATCCATCAAGAACTCAGCTTGGTCAAAAAACTCAGCAATGGTCTAACTAGCACCATAAAACTCATAAATATCTGAAAATTTGGTGAAATGGTAGGCTTCAAAAACTCTAATCCTCAAGATTCACTAGTGTCGGTCCTCCAAGAAGTTCCAAGTCACGAAACCTCTCCTAGAGTTAAGGGGATGAAGTTCTTCCCAGGTGATTGCTGCTGCCAACTGTAGGTGGAAGCTCCAAGTGAAGAACAACGGAGGAAAGGAGGGAATTAAGGCTTCAATTCTCAGCTAGAGAGGGTGCTTTGAGGTTGGAGATGGCAAGGACGTTCTGGGGACACAGAGGGCTCTTTTATAAGCAATTGGTTGGATAAAATGAGCCCAAGGAACAATATAAGGTAAACCAATTCACACACTGTAAAAATAGTTTCAAGCGCCCGCGAGACAGTTCGAGCATTCGAAACACTGTGCAGCACCCTGCTGGACCAGGGTAGGCTCCTGTTTGAGCGACCGAAAGTTTTTCAGGCACCCGGGACAGCGCCTGAAAGTCCTACCTCCCCCTGCCACGTGTCAAAAAGCAACGATGCTCACGAGGGGGTCCTATCTAGGGTTTTGGATTGTTACAGTAACACAAAAACCAAACAAACCACTTAGCACAACAACTCTTACACATTTTAGGGCTCCCGGTACCTAATTTCGGGAGCCCGAAACTTCAGTTCTACACTAATTTCGACGCTCCGAATTTATTTTCGTTTTTATTTTGTGTTCAAACGTCTCCGACTCATCGGACACTCAAAAAGAATGTCGTCGGACTCATCGGACACTCAAAAAGAATGTCGTCCTACTGCTACTACCATGGCTATTTCAACAGCTAAGTTTTCGGATCCTTATATTTATTTAATTAAATTAATTACCCGATAGTTTTAGTTGTAGGTATTGCATATTGTTTAATCAAGCTTCACAAGGGAACAAAAGGTTTTTTTTATATTCTAACATGTACAAAAAATCATACAACTTAAAATTCATTGTAACGTTTGATTGTCTTGC
>CM055069.1:7584375-7599375 GCA_029204045.2 Tillandsia leiboldiana | reverse complement strand
AGAAAATTATTTTTATAATTTTTTAAAAAATAAAGCATTTTTGTTTTTCACCGATTTTTGACGAAAAATAAAAACTCAAGCTACGTAAAATTTCTTTCATTCAAAATCAAATAAATATGATTTTTTTTTTCAACCAAATAATTATTGATGAAAAACTATTTTTTATTATTATTTTTTTTTTACAGTTTTGCGTACAACCAAACACCCGCTCAGATTAAAATAAAAGGACTTCTCTGCATATGGCCCCTAACAATTTTTTTTTTTATAAATAATCTCCAAAATTTTATATTTACAAAATTGATCATATACCTGACACGCAGGCACTATGCAAGTATTAGGTGAGAGGGTGTGTTCAAGTTGAACACGAAAGATTATTTATCATGCTTGAGCACGGTAAATCATTCACAATATTCAAACACGGTAAATGATTTATCATGTTTCTTATTGTACGTAAGAAGGTTCGGGGAAGAAAGATGAATGCAAGGCGGAACACGTAAATAGTTATGTTTGGACATGATGAATCATTTACCGTGTTTGAACACCGTGAATGATTTATCGTAAATGATTTACAATATTCAAACACGGTAAATAATTTACCATGTTCCTTATTGTACGTAAGAAGGTTCGGGAAAGAAAGATGAATGCAAGGCGGAACACGTAAATGGTTATGTTTGGACATGATGAATCATTTACTGTGTTTAAACACCGTGAATAATTCATCGTGTTCAACTTGTTCACACCCTCTCATGTGGCGTTTGCTTGGGGCTCGCATGGTGCCTACATATAGAATTATTTTTATAAATATAAATTTTAAAAAATTATTTTAAAAAAGAAAAAAAAAAAAAAAAAAAAAAAAATCTCAAAAATAAGAGTTCAGGATTAAAGTAAAAAAACGGCAACGGTCCGAAACCAACCACCAAACTGACACCGCTTTCACATCTTCACACGAACCATCCCATTTATGGCTCTCTCACTATTCCAATTCTCTCTACTAATGTCATCAGGAAGCTGATCGGTGCAAGATACTACGAAACCGACGAGGTGGAGACAGAGAAGCCGACATCGTCCCCCCGCGATGAGCTAGGCCACGGCACCCACACTTCCTCCACTGCGGCGGGCACCTCCATCCCCTCCGCTTCTTACTACGGCCTCGCTGCGGGCTCCGCCCGGGGGGGCGCCCCCTCCGCGCGCGTCGCCATGTACCGCGTCTGCTCGTCGTTCGGATGCCCCGGCTCTGCCATCCTCGCCGGCTTCGACGACGCCGTAGCAGACAGGGTAGACCTCCTCTCCATTTCCCTCGGCGCATCCTCCTTCTACCACCCCGATTTCTCTGAGGACCCCATCGCCATCGGGGCATTTCATGCTGTGGCGAGAGGGATCACTGTCGCGTGCTCGGCTGGGAACGATGGGCCCGGGGCCGGGTCGGTGGTGAACGCTGCACCGTGGATCCTCACCGTCGCAGCCACCACTATTGATAGGGCCTTTGAGTCAGATATTGTGTTGGGTGGGAACTGGAGCGCAATCAAGGTAATTGTTTTTCACTGTTTGGCACAATTGCATATGTATCCTGCAAAGTTTCAAAATTGTGCATTCTTCACTTGAAGTAGTTAGTTCACAATTGTGTCCATCTTAGTTACAGAAGCTCGCAAACATATCCCTTCCCACTTGACCCATATTTTTTTACCTTTAAAACCATTAAATCCTAAACTTTAAATCCTAAACCCTAAACCATTATGTTTTCGAAAAAATGACTTTTCTATTTTTAAAAAAGTATGGAATTTAGGGTGCAAATAATATGAAATAAGAGATAGAGTAGAGAAGTTAGAGATGGAAAATGAAGATAAAAACTTGGAATTTTTTTTCTTTGATGGTTTGAATGATCATTTTAGAAAAGAATTAATTAGTTTTTAATTCTCAACTGATGGAGAGGGATAAATTTGCAAACTCATAAATTTTACAAAGACGTATTTGATAGTTAAGAGTAATGCTCTTATACAACGGCTCATTAAAATCTAATCTATAAGGAGTCGAACCTGCCTCGGATGAACCAAATGCTTCAGATGAGGGAAAGGCGCCATTTCGACTCCGAGCCCGGCGAAATCGATTCCTGAAGTCTACGAATCCTGTAGTTGATGAGACAGGTCTGACACGACAGCAATGATTATGAGAAAAGTGAGTGGGGGCAACGTGCCGTGCACATTAAAATCTGTCGTGCCACATTTCGCCGCCTGGTCAGCGTCGAACAGTCACATTTGTTTCTTAGTTGCTAGCTGGTTCCCCTATATATAGTGGTGGAAACGAGACTACCCAGAGGGAACCCTGTATTTTCTGCGAGAAACCCGTTCGAACCGAGGGAGAGTTGGGAGTCTTCCGGAGCAGAGAGAGAGAGAGAGAGAGAGAGAGAGAGAGAGAGAGAAAGAAAAAGAGAGAGCTTGAAGACTTCTTTAGGTTGAGCCAACGGGAGGCAAGGCCCATGGCGAACCTAACAACCGATCGCTACCTTTCTCCGAATGCTTCAGCTTGAGGTGGGGGATATCGCCGAGCAGGAGTGATCTCTTACTTTATCTACTATTTGTGTTTGGTTGGGTTGTTAGCTAGCTTCCTTTCTAACCATAGACGTTGTAGGGAATTGTGTGGAGTTGTTTCGAGCCCCCGAGCTTTGAGGTTATGTCCTAGTAGGCCTGGTAACCTTGGAGTCTGGTTGTTTTGCTTGTGGACCTCTGGTTAGAACCGAGTGGATTGGGGAACCGTGGGATTTCGGTTGAGCGTGAGTGTAGTTTTAGTTTTTGTCTTAAGGTGTAGCCTAAGAAGAACCTAGAGATGAAACTCTAGTGATGGTGAGCCGGGTAGTGAGCCTTCGGGCTACTGTGGTGTGAGAGCACTTGACAGAGGAGAAGGTCGATACTTTCGACTCCTCGGGAAGCAGGTGTATAGAGCTAACGATGGGTGTGGCGACGGCGGTAGAATTCCGGCCTCGCATTCGGTGTTGTAGGTATAGCCCACTAGTGGATGACGTAGGTATGTCCCACTTTTCCAAGCGCCGCACAGTTTGTGGTGAAATACCCACTAAGGGTGACGTGGGTGGTGTCCTGACTCTATTGGCGGCAAGATTGTTTAATAAGGTGGTGGCGAGCGTGAGTTCTTTCGGAACCCCACTTGGCACCAAGGACCAATTTGGAGAGCATACAGACAACCGACATCACCCAGATGAATGTACGAGTTGCCGATGGGAGTGCAGTTCGATGATTCGACCTCCACTTGGGGTTCATACAGGTCAATTGATTTGGGAAAGGTGTGGTTCCCTTTGGCTTCTGCGTTGGTGAGTTGCACTCTGCAGATCTGAGCCGAGATCCGGGTAGGTGCTTGGTTGGGATTTGTTGTGGGTGAGGCATCTCGGGTGTTTCTTAACCTTTCTCTTTTGAGTTTACTTACTATGTACTACTTTTTGGCCTTTATTGTAGATGCTTTCTGTAGATCAAGTAAGTGTAGAACAGGTCATGATTGATCCTAAGAAAGTTGAGGCGATCAAGGATTGACCCCAGCCGACAAATGTGACCGAGGTGCAAAGTTTTGTTGGACTGGCAGGGTATTATAGATGGTTCATGGAGGGGTTTTCAAAAATCACCCTTCCACTTACGCGCCTTACTTGTAAGGGAGCCAAGTTTATCTAGAGCAAAGAATGTGACCGAAGCTTTCGGCTCTTGAGGGAAAAATTGACATCGACTCCTGTTCTTGCCCTACCCACAGTAGGTAAAGGATATGTGGTGTATAGTGATGCTTTGGGAAGTGGTCTCACATGTGTTCTGATGCAAGGGGATCGGGTCATTTCCTATACCACTCAGTAGTTGAAGAGTTATAAGAAGAACTATCCCACACATGACCTGGAGTTGGTGATTTTCGCCTTGAAGCTCTCGCGGCACTATCTCTACGGCAAACATTGCGAGATCTACATGAACCATAAGAGTCTAAAGTATCTATTCAATCAAAAAGAGATGAACTTAAGACAACGTCGGTTATTGAAACTATTAAAGGATTACGACATTATAATCTCATACCACCCGAGAAAGGCAAATATAGTAACGGATGCTTTGAGCCGAAAATCCACAAAAAACCTTACCATGATGGTGACCGATCTGGCACCATTTCATGAGGAGATACGACGATTCAGCTTAGAAGTTGTGACATTCGGCACCCCAGCAAGGCTTATTGTGACACCCCCGAAATTTGAAATAGTCCTATATATAAATGATATAATAGGACTAAAACTCTTAACCTGGCTATAGCATTTTGGGTGGTAGTAAGATCCAAGAGGTTAAGAGAGTTAAGCGTGCTAGAGCTAGAGTAGTTCTAGGATGGGTGACCTCCTGAAAAGTTGGGGCGTCATAATTGGTATCAGAGACAATCACCAGCCGAAAATGTGAGATGAGTCTCGGCTGAGCCAGGGTTATATAGCGGGTAGAGTGTGGCTCCCCGGCTAATGATCGTTGTAGGTGGAGAGCAGCTCCCTACAAGGTCGGCTAAGGCTAGCGAGACGAGTCTCACATCGCCTGGTTAGTGTGAGTGTGCTTGAGTCTGACGTGGACGTCAGGGCTTAAAGGGGAGAGGAATGTGACACCCCCGAAATTTGAAATAGTCCTATATATAAATGATATAATAGGACTAAAACTCTTAACCCGGCTATAGCATTTTGTGTGGTAGCAAGACCCAAGAGGTTAAGAGACTTAAGCGTGCTAGAGCTAGAGTAGTTCTAGGATGGGTGACCCCCTGGAAAGTTGGGGCGTCATACTTATGGGTATCAGAATACAAACAACCTTGTTGGAGAGGATTAAGAAGAAACAAGGCTCAGATAAGAAACTTCGGAAGATTCGAGGTGATATTGAAAACAGACGAGCCGAAGAGTTCAATTCGGATTCTGATAGGATTCTGAGGTTCCGAGATTGGGTGTGCGTGCCAAATGACCCAAAGATTTGGGAGGAAATTCTAAGGAAAGCTCATCAGTCCGCCCATACCATCCATCAGGGCAGAACAAAGATGTATAAGGATTTGAAGATGCATTATTGATGGCTAGATATGAAGGGAGACATTGGGTGTCACGCCCCGGGGTCGAAACTGCGACCCGGCTCGCCAACAGATCCGCCACCTATGCCAAACCCGCATAGGCGAAGCGTCCTACCTGCAAGAGAAGTACTACTGCTAAACAGATATCAGAGCTAAAATAAAAAGTCTGCTGTATAACTAAATCAATCACTGTACAACTGGAAATAATACAACATGTCCGTCTCCCAAAAAGATAATCATACAATATCCTCATATACAAACTCAGAACTCAACCGGGAGGTATCTCCAATAAATACATCAGTGTACAGGCTCTAAATACAACAATCCTCACTACAACAGTCTCTCAAAGAAGGAAAATAAAATAACTAATCTACTGAAGCTCTCCTCTGAAGGGGTACCGCTACACTCCAACGACGGGTAGGGAACTAGCTCGCGACTCCCTCGCTCGGTCAGAAGGATCAGCAACAGGAACAACAGGAACCAGAGTAGAAGTTCCTGTGGGAAAAGACACCACGACGGGTGTGAGAACTACGTCCCAAGTAGTTCTCAGTGGGTGCCGCCAACAGGCCCGACGGTCTGCCCACTAAGTCCACTAGAGGCATAAAGTAACAAAAGCAGTGCTGTAAGGAAAGCTGGAAAAGTAAACTCTACAGCTACTATGCCTCTACCTAGATGCTCAAGGAGTGGAACAGAAAGAACATGATGCCACAACTAACTCTCATCTCTGATCACCCAATCTGAACTGACTGCCTCATCAGGTCCAGTCAAGCCTGCGCCAACCTACTGCCGTTACGTCCCGGAGGAGCGGACTTACGTAGGACGTCCATGACTGCCAACATGCGCCAACCTACTGCCGTTACGTCCCGGAGGAGCGGACTTACGTAGGACGTCCATAACTGCCAACACCAGCACAGCCAGAGGGACAAATGCAACGACAAGTCGCGATAGAAAAGCTCAATCTCACGCCGGTACACAACCCGGCCTCGCCTACTCCGGAGTGGCCCTCGAGGGGAGCGACCCGCTCGAGTAAAAAGTAACCCATCTCAAGTATCTCTGTAAAGTATCTCTGTCAAGCTCAAATGTGGCTCATGCAGGCAATGATCGACGATCAAAAAGATCGGTAACTCCAAGCTCAAGCACAACTCAGTCGGAAAAAGGACCTCGACTCGAACAGGAATAGCCCAAAACACTCTCACAGCTATGTCGGAGACCCTCAACGACTCAATCTGATAAATGCACGACCATGGCTGAGTCGGGAAACCCTCCACGACTCGATCTGCCAGAACCCCAAGATCCTCAGGGCTAAGTGGGAGAACCACCTCCACCACTAAATCAGGAAAACAACCTCTAGATCACACTCTACCAACTCATAGCACAAAGTCGCATCCACTGCGAGAAACTGCCTCAACAGGCCAACATTGCAACCACTGACACGAGGAAGGGTCCGGAAACCCCGAAAGACTAGAACCTACAATCCAAATCAAACAAGAACAGGGTTTTAGGCATAGCCTCTCGTTGATCTCGTCCCAAGAAGAAGGCAGACCTTAGAACCCAGACCACTCGAATCATCTCGGGTGGTTAATTATAGGAAAAAGGTGACATTTCTTACTGAAGCCATCTGATCTGTAAGAAATCCATATTTAATGATTTTTAGTTCTTTTTAGGAAAACAGTTGAAACCAAGTTTTACATCTAAGCCTCGAAGAGCTAATGCCTTCGTCCAATCAAACAGGAACAGACTCAGGCGACCCTACGATGCTTGGAAGAAAATATTTGGTTGACAAAAATCATATGTGTGTCCAAAAAGGTTCTGGGTTTAAGGTCCTGCTAACATTAATCTACCGCTGCCACTAACACAGCGGCGACAGATAAAACAAGAAAAATAAAACATCTCGGGACCGCCGTCTACCCAAACAGCTCCCGCTACAGATGAACAACCAACTACATCTACCAGACTCCACTCTGCTCCCAAGCACGAGTGTAACATGCATCCCGCACTAAAAGATAACTCCTGACCACTCGGCCCACTACCCGGGCGAGGAAGAACACTATGTCCAGGAAAGTAGAAGTGTGGATGTCTAAAGCAGAAATAACCCTAGCCCAAGTGAGGGTTTTCTACTAGTCTGGTTACACATGCAACATATGACGGGGTGCTAGGTCAAGTTCCAATAACTATAATTTACAGATGGTAGAAAGCAAGGAGATGACAATACCATCAGATAATACAAGGAATAGCAATTCCTACATTCTAACATGCTGCACAAGCATTTCACTATCATGCATAGTCCTACTATAGCAGATTTAAAGCACAGTCCGTCAATCTTGGAGACAAGGCCACCCACCTGAAAATGCTAACTGTCCGGAGTCGCACAGCTGAGACAGTCCAGAAACAGATATCTCTACACACCCACCAATCCAACGATACAGGAACAGTGATCAATACCTCCTGGGTACAAAAACACAACCCAAAGTTACACTTAATTCCATAAAATCCAAGCATCACAATCTGCTGGGAACAGTCCCCTTAATGCGAAATTTTCACCTGTAAAACGAACTCCAAAAATTCCAATAAAAATATCACAGCGAGCGTCTCGTCGAGACCTTCGAAACGGGTACCTGCACGCCCAAATCCGAGCCCCGTAGGCCGAGTTACAAATTCCACAGTACAGGTGCGCAAACACTCACAACCACACAACTGTAAACTCAAACACAGATAAAAGGGGAATAGTATACCTTCGGGCAAGCCTCAGAAAAATCCCGGAAAAATACAATGATAATCCTTGCGACGAGTAGATCCAAAAAGTGTATAGGCTCGTCTCGATCCGACACTCGAGTGCGGAGATAAAATTCCGGCAAGGGGCCGCTGTCCAAAAACTCCACCAGAAAACAGTGGCTTAGAAATGCCTCGAAAACCGTGTCATAAACTCTGAATCCAGCAAGATGATCAACACGAAAATCGAAGACGTACCTCTCATGATTCCAACGCCGTAGAAATCGTCCAAAATAGTGACGGAGTAGCTCTGTAGACCTCTCAGATCAAACTGCGACGATAACGGGCCTCCGATGAAAAAACGCCACACTGCGCTCCGATGCCGAAGTCGTCGATGCCGCGGCTTCCAAAAAATCCGGGCCTCCGCAGATGATGCGCAGCACAAAGATCTCCATCTTTGCTTAAGGGTGCAAGGGGAAGGGAGCTCGGGAAAGGGGGCAAAAAGCCCCAGCCAACCGCCTATTTATAGGCCCAGCCCAAAAAATCCGACTTTGGACTTTTGGGCCAAAGTTCCGGGCGCCCGCAGGTTTCGGGCGGCTACAGTGTTGGGCCCGGCCCGACACTGTGCGCGCCCGAATCAACGAGGGAGCGCCACGTGGCCCCGCACTGCTCCCAGCGCCCGGCGCACGCGCGCCCGCGAACCGCGGGACGCCACGTGTCCCGACACGCGGACGTGCGCGGCTGCGCCCGACCAACCACGGGGCGCCACGTGGCGCCCCCCACGTCGCCCGGCAGCGCCCACGCCGCGCCCACGTGCGCGGCCGCACCGCCCGCGGTCACCGTGTCGGGCACGCATCCCGAGGCAGCCGCTGCTGCCGGCGTGGACCGCGCGCACCAGGACCCGCCAACCACGCTCGGCCACGTGTCCGCACCCGGTCCACCGTGCACCCGCGACGATCCCGTGGACCGCGCCTGCTGCGCCCGCCAACTGGGAGCCGCCACGTGGCCAGCCCCCCGGGTGCACGTCTCCGCGGTGGACCGCGCGCCTCCGCCGCCGCCAGCCGCCGCGCTCCGCCGCCCGCCGCCGCCGCCGCCGCCGGCGCCCCATCCGGCGGCCGGAACAGTACCAATCACCTCGAAATCCGTGCCGGGTCATCCGGGCTCCGAAAAATACAAGTAATAGTCCATCTTGACCGTTTTCCGCACGCTGAATCCAAATCCGAAGTCCGATTTGCCAAATTCCTCTTCTAAAATTTGCCGAAAATTCCCGGAGAAGTGTTCTTTACTCGAATTTCGCGCTGAGTCAATTTTAATAACCATTTCGCGCGAAACCACATCAAAACATCCGACGGGGTCCTCCGATCACTCACGTGATCCATTATACACCCGAAGTCCATCACTTGAGTCCAAATTGGTGCAGAAACACCGCCGACATGCCACATAGGCCTCCAGAAGCTGCTAATCGCACTGTAGAAGCCCTGCGGAGATCTGGGTCACCACATCCTCCCCCACTAAAAGAAAGTTTCGTCCTCGAAACTAGCTCAACCCAAAAGGTGCCACAAAAACAAGGGTAGGTACATAACACTGCCGTCTCCAGCTCTCAAGTCACCTGTCACTCCCCGTGATTACTCCACCACAACAACAACAACCGGTACGGCATGGCCCAAATTGCATAATTCTCTCATCTCACGAGCCAGAATTTGCAACGGCATCCCTCGTACCACAAGTACTCGCAGATCTCAAAGGAAACGAGTCCATCACGGGCGAGGAATCCACATGCCTACCACTCCTGAGCTGAGACGTGGAAGGAAAAGGCTGGGGGAAAAGAGAGAACAACCAATGTAGACCGCACCAAAACCGCTCCCTAGTGCCAGCTCAACCAGGCGATCCGAAACATACCCCATACGGTCATCCAGAGAAAAGAAGCCCTAATCGGCTAGGGTCCTCGCTCAATCACTCTCGGATCCTGACCAATCGCATGGACCTGCTTCACCGCAGTCTAACGTCAAAAGGGACCCTCAGGACACAACCTCGAGCCCTGTTCCGCAACGGTCCCACCCAGCGCCAGCAACGGAATCATCAAACTCAACCCCCAATAGCTCTCCGGTTCCAAGTATCCGCCACCACAGTGGCCCTATCGGGGTGATACAAAATGCTCAAGAATAACCCAATGGTAACTCCACAGCCACTATGGGAGGCATCACCAACACAAAGGTCCATCCCCCATCTCTGGCAAAGCTGCAATCGGCGCTAGTACCAGTCTCATCATCCATTCGCTATGCTCTCCTGGCACTGCCAAATCCAAAAAAAAAAACTCCTCACCTCAACAATAAATGTTGATCTCAGCCAATCTCAAATAGCGTCCACATTGGCCGAAATTCCACCGCCGCTCCTACGGCTAACACAATGTGACCCAAGAGGGTAAGCTTCTAAAGCTAAAACTTGTATCTCAATAGCCTGGCATACAGCTTCATCCACACAGCATGGTAACACATCCACCAGTGCTCCTCATGCTCCAAGCTGCTCTGAGAGTAGATCATAATATCCCTGGAGGATCTAGTTACCAAAGCA
The DNA here is from genome assembly GCA_029204045.2 of Tillandsia leiboldiana. Taxonomy (NCBI): domain Eukaryota; kingdom Viridiplantae; phylum Streptophyta; class Magnoliopsida; order Poales; family Bromeliaceae; genus Tillandsia; species Tillandsia leiboldiana. Next base: position 7,589,037 of record CM055069.1, on the reverse strand, counting down.
ATCAAGTACAGCTGGAGCACAATTCCTCAAACCAAAAGAGTGGCAGGGCGCTAATCAATCCAATTGGCCTTACTAAAACATAATGCCCCTACCGTGTCCTGAACACCATCTTGGCGAAATACTCAGCCGTATGATTCCAAAATCTGTACCTGCACTCAATCGTACAACTGCCGGAGTATAATTCCATCAAAAGGTCCAGAATAATACTTGGACCTGTCTACACTCGACCCATAAAGGGCCCTCACAGTCGTGTATCAACGATGTGGCATCACCACCGTATATCAACGGCGTGGCACTAGGTCAAACAGACCCCTCGATCCATCAGATCCTGCAACTGCGCCATCAGCTCTCACAGCTCTACTGGCAATATCCAATGAGGTGCTGTCGAGGGTGGCGCGGTTCCCCGAACCACGCCAAACTCAATCTCTATCTCCCTAACCGGCGGCATTATCAACAGCTCAGGTGAAATCACACCCGGAATCTCGTGGCAACAGAGATATCTTGGGTCCCGGTGCCGCCGTAAGCACCTCTCACACTGTCGCTATAAACCAGTGTGCTCTAACGACCTCAACAACCAAATCTCCTCTCGTCTGCCTCGCAGAAGGTCAAAGTCCTCACCTCCCGCAGTCTAACATCCTGTGGCACTGTGCCAACCAAAACCCAAGCACTAGGTCGAAACGCCGAACTGCCATAATTACCAATAAGTCCACCCGTATAATTCGCGGCCTCAACTGCATAGGACATAAACCACAAGGGAGCACAACCTCTGTCTCTGCTCACATTGAGGCGACGAATAAAGTCATCCGCAGATAACAAATCCACGCTACCGTTGCGCTACTCTGATATAGATGCTGATGCTGCCATCGGGGTCCACCCGATCTCTGGCATCTCGAAAATTCGCCATCCAGGTACGGAGATGAGAAATGCCTCTGCCGGTCAGTCTGTCCTCCATCACCCGACGCCAAGCGCCGATATCCAGAACTCGCCTCTGGCGGCCGATCCCTATCCAAAGAAACTGCAGCGTCATGCTCCACACACAATGCCTACCCATCGAAGCGTCAATAATTCAAAACGGAGGGACCAACTAAACTGAAAGGTATCCCTGGCGCAAACCATTCCCCGTCAAACATATCCTATGCGCCTCGTCCCTCGAACCTGGAGCGTGCAGTTCGACAACTGTATAAACTCCCTAGCACATGAAGGCTCACAGATAGTCTCTCCATCACCACCAACCCCAATTTTTGCCTACAAGGGCTCCAACTCAAACCTGTGAATCGGGATGGTTCAGACTGCCGGGACTGGCTCCATCGACCAATGACATCCGAAGCTCAGCTACTATCCACTATCCACCCTGCCTCGGTGCCTCGGCACTACTCGTCGGCACGGAGGGGCTGCTCGCTCAGTCGGTGCCACAAGTGCAACTGAAGGTACCACTGCATAGGAAGAAAGTACTGGAGGACCTCAAGCGATACTGCAATTAACTGCGCTCTCAGCTCCAACAAGCGCATCAAACGTTCCATGGCCTCCTCCTGGCATCGGACAGCCTCCGACGTCTGTGCCATCTGGATCCATAACTCTTGGGTCTCGCTCTGCTCTGATAGCTCTGCCTCCCGCTGCTCGGGTTACTAATCAGATGCGGAAAGCGCATTCCTCACTGCACGACGTCTCATAAGCATCGTAGACCACTGCACAATAACAAACATCAGGACACAACAACCATACGACCCAATCCAGCGAAAGTCTAAGACATGTTATCAATTCCACAGCATTATGTTGTCTGCAGCCAACATAATCGCTTAGGAGCATAAACATGCCAATCACTCATCCCGTCTCATGGGAGAGGTACAAAACTCGATCAGGACTCTCGCTAAAAGTCACGACTCTCACGTAGTCATCCTAATGTCCAACCACAAGCCTAGGGTGTCTAAGTCCTCAATGACCTACTACCTAGGCTCTGATACCACTCTAATCTGTCACGCCCCGGGGTCGAAACTGCGACCCGGCTCGCCAACAGATCCGCCACCTATGTCAACCCGCATAGGCGAAGCGTCCTACCTGCAAGAGAAGTACTACTGCTAAACAGATATCAGAGCTAAAATAAAAAGTCTGCTGTATAACTAAATCAATCACTGTACAACTGGAAATAATACAACAATGTCCGTCTCCCCAAAAAGATAATCATACAATATCCTCATATACAAAACTCAGAACTCACCTGGGAGGTATCTCCAATAAATACATCAGTGTACAGGCTCTAAATACAAACAATCCTCACTACAACAGTCTCTCAAAGAAGGAAAATAAAATAACTAATCTACTGAAGCTCTCCTCTGAAGGGGTACGCTACACTCCAACGACGGTAGGGAACTAGCTCGCGACTCCCTCGCTCGGTCAGAAGGATCAGCAACAGGAACAACAGGAACCAGAGTAGAAGTTCCTGTGGGAAAAAGACACCACGACGGGTGTGAGAACTACGTCCCAAGTAGTTCTCAGTGGGTGCCGCCAATAAGCCCGTACGGTCTGCCCACTAAGTCCACTAAGGCATAAAGTACAAAGCAGTGCTGTAAGGAAAGCTGGAAAAGTAAACTCTACAGCTACTATGCCTCTACCTAGATGCTCAAGGAGTGGAACAGAAAGAACATGATGCCACAACTAACTCTCATCTCTGATCACCCAATCTGAACTGACTGCCTCATCAGGTCCAGTCAAGCCTGCGCCAACTACTGCCGTTACGTCACGGAGGAGCGGACTTACGTAGGACGTCCATGACTGCCAACAGCGCAAACCTACTGCCGTTACGTCCCGGAGGAGCGGGACTTACGTAGGACGTCCATAACTGCCAACACCAGCACAGCAGAGGGACAAATGCAACGACAAGTCGCGATAGAAAGCTCAATCTCACGCCGGTACACAACCGGCCTCGACCTACTCCGGAGTGGCCCTCGAGGGGAGCGACCCGCTCGAGTAAAAGTAACCCCATCTCAAGTATCTCTGTAAAGTATCTCTGTCAAGCTCAAATGTGGCTCATGCAGGCAATGATCCCCGATCAAAAGATCGGTAACTCCAAGCTCAAGCACAACTCAGTCGGAAAAAGGACCTCGACTCGAACAGGAATAGCCCAAAACACTCTCACAGCTATCGTCGGAGAAACCCTCAAGACTCAATCTGATAAATGCACGACCATGGCTGAGTCGGGAAACCTCCACGACTCGATCTGCCAGAACCCCAAGATCCTCAGGGCTAAGGGGAGAACCACCTCCACCACTAATCAGGAAAACAACCTCTAGATCACACTCTACCAACTCATAGCACAAGTCGCATCCACTGCGAGGAAACTGCCTCAACAGGCCAACATTGCAACCACTGACACGAGGAAGGGTCCGGAAACCCCGAAAGACTAGAACCTACAATCCAAATCAAACAAGAACAGGGTTTTAGGCCATAGCCTCTCGTTGATCTCGTCCCAAGAAGAAGGCAGACCTTAGAACCCAGACCACTCGAATCATCTCGGTGGTTAATTATAGGAAAAGGTGACATTTCTTACTGAAGCCATCTGATCTGTAAGAAAATCCATATTTAATGATTTTTAGTTCTTTTTAGGAAAACAGTTGAAACCAAGTTTTTACATCTAAGCCTCGCAAGAGCTAATGCCTTCGTCCAATCAAACAGGAACAGACTCAGGCGACCCTACGATGCTTGGAAGAAAATATTTGGTTGACAAAAATCATATGTGTGTCCAAAAGGTTCTGGGTTTAGGTCCTGCTAACACTGATCTACCGCTGCCACTAACACAGCGGCGACAGATAAAACAAGAAAAATAAAACATCTCGGGACCGCCGTCTACCCAAACAGCTCCCGCTACAGATGAACAACCAACTACATCTACCAGACTCCACTCTGCTCCCAAGCACGAGTGTAACATGCATCCCGCACTAAAAGATAACTCCTGACCACTCGGCCCACTACCCGGGCGAGGAGAACACTATGTCCAGGAAAGTAGAAGTGTGGATGTCTAAAGCAGAAATAACCCTAGCCCAAGTGAGGGTTTTCTACTAGTCTGGTTACACATGCAACATATGACGGGGTGCTAGGTCAAGTTCCAATAACTATAATTTACAGATGGTAGAAAGCAAGGAGATGACAATACCATCAGATAATACAAGGAATAGCAATTCCTACATTCTAACATGCTGCACAAGCATTTCACTATCATGCATAGTCCTACTATAGCAGATTTAAAGCACAGTCCGTCAATCTTGGAGACAAGGCCACCCACCTGAAAATGCTAACTGTCCGGAGGTCGCACAGCTGAGAAAGTCCAGAAACAGATATCTCTACACACCCACCAATCCAACAATACAGGAACAGTGATCAATACCTCCTGGGTACAAAAACACAACCCAAAGTTACACTTAATTCCATAAAATCCAAGCATCACAAATCTGCTGGGAACAGTCCCCTAATGCGAAATTTTTCACCTGTAAAACGAACTCCAAAATTCCAATAAAAATATCACAGCGAGCGTCTCGTCGAGACCTTCGAAACGGGTACCTGCACGCCCAATCCGAGCCCGTAGGCCGAGTTACAAATTCCACAGTACAGGTGCGCAAACACTCACAACCACACACAACTGTAAACTCAAACACAGATAAAAGGGGAATA